>JAACNH010000665.1:0-161107 GCA_019447015.1 Hymenochirus boettgeri
ACCAGAGCAGCATTGCTGCGGACATTTCCTGTGCTTATACAACACCCGTTGATAGGGCAAATCTTTGTTGACCAGTCTTTTCCAGTCCTGTATTGTTGGTGTGTTTGGGGCCATCCATTTTAATACGATTGCCTTCCTGCCATAGAATAGCAGTTTTCTACTCAGTTAGTTTGTATTTGACTCCTTGTTCAGTCGAGGATCCCCAGCACATATTGCATGGGGTATAGGTAGAGCTAGTTGGGTATGTAGTAACTGTTGAATATCTTGCTAGTATTTTTGTATTTCAGGGCACAGCCATAGTAGATGCCAGCTGCCTGTTCCCAATCCGCATTTAGGGCAGTTGGAGTCCTAACGTCTGCCTGCTCGAGTAGTCTTTGGGGTGTTAAGTACGCTTGATTTAGGATATTGAACTTTATCAGTTTGTTTTGTGCAGCAGGTGACGCCAGAGCTTTGCTCTCTAGAAGGTCGCTAGCTATTTCGGAGGCTGGTATCGATATTACTTTGCACCATTTATCCAGTAGCTGTGTTGTTTCTCTAGACATATTCGCATGCAGGAGGGTTTTTTTCTGTGTGGGATGTTTTAGGATTTGTAGAATTGGGTGAGGACTTATGTCCGGTATTTGCCCCTGAAAATCTGCTAGTATACAATGTTTTAGTTGAAAGTAGTGGAAGAAATATTTGGTTTGCCAGTTTGTGTTTATCTTTAAGTTCTTCAAATGGAATTATTTGTTTATCCCGGATTATATGTCCAAAGTTGGTAATTCCTTTTTTCTTCCAGAATTCGGATTAGTGAAATTGTCGTAGGTTGGGGCATGAGTAATTTTGCCATATGGATAGTTCCTGTGGGATTTCTTTGTAGCCTAGTAGTTTGTTTACTATTTTCCACACTTGTGCATCCTGTTTATGTATTGGTCCTATTGAGTGGATTGCAGAGTTGTTTAAGGATGCCATATATGTCCCTTTTAGGTAGCTTGTCAACATTTGGTCAGATTGTGTGGGTTGTTCTCCTTCTGCAACCCAGCACCTGAGGTACTTTAGTTGGCCAGCTAAATAATACAATCAAAAGTCCGGGAATGCTAGCCCTCCGTCTGTTTTATTGGCTTGCAGTTGTTTGAGTTTAACTCTCGCTCTGCCATTGCCCCATAGAAATGATGTTAGAATGCCATTTAATATGGTAAAGAACTTCCCAGGGATATATGTCAACGTATATTGTAATGTATATAATATTACAGCATACGTATTCTGGTATAACTTGAGTGGCCGCTTGTAGGGATCCCTCCGACACATCCTGAAATAGGACCACATCATCCGCATATAGGCCCAATTTTTCTTCAAATATGTCTAGCTTGAGTCCGTTTATCTTTTGGTGTGACCTGGGGCCATCCCTGCCTTGTCCCTCTATGCAGATTGAAACATTCCGAAGTTGCTCCTTGGATTGATATGCAAGCTTTCGGGTTGTTGTATAGCAGGCGGAGCCAAGTTATGTATTTCAGACGAAATCATATTTTTGTAGAATTGTCCACAGAAATTCACATTCCACGAAATTGAAGACTGATGTCCAATGGATGTCCAACAAAAGAATTGCTCTATGGGTGGGGTTTTCATGGTTTATCTGCATCTGGATTAGTACTTGCCTTAAGTTGATCGATGTTGACTTTCCAGGCATAAATCCCGTTTGTTCCAGTGCTATCAGGGTGGTAATCACTGTTTGCAGTCTGTTAGCAAGTATTTTTGCCAATATTTTATGATCACAATTTAGCAGCGATATCGGCCTGTAGGAGTTGAGCTGTGTTGGGTCTTTATCTTGTTTTGGTAGTACTATTATTTTTGCTTCCTCCATTGGTTTTGGTAGTTGTTGGCATTGAAAAGCTTCTTGATATGTATCTAGGAGAGGTTTGCTAATTATTGCAGCATGTCTTCTATAAATTTCAATCGGGATACCGTCTAGGCCAGGGGCTTTCCCAGAGTTTAGTTGTTCTATTGTCGCTTGTATCTTCTTCCTGGATTTCTTTTTCTAGGATGGTGCGCTGGTTTTCTTCGAATAAGGGGCATGAAATATCTGATAAATCGGTATGTATTTAGCTTGTGGAGTATGGTAGTTGCATTGTGTACAGATCTTGGTGGTATTTAAAACTGCTGGCAATTTCTGGTGCCTGTTTAGTGTTCCTTTTATTGGGTCCTGGATCTTAAGGATTGTATTTGGTGCTTGCTTTTTTTTGGTTAAGTACATTAGAATTTTTGACGATTGGTTACCTAGCTCGAAATTGGACTGTTTATTACAACGTAATAGTCTGTCCCAGCTTTCATCCATCACCATATTGAAATCTCCCAGTATAATGGCAGGGGTGTCAGGGTATTTTGCCATGAACTGTATGGCATGAGAAAGAAGTGAGATATTTGAGGGTGATGGGTTATGGAAGCCGAGTATCGGATATGGGATATTGCCTATTATTAGAGCCAAGAATATAAATCTGCCAGCTATCTATTTTGAGTTTTGTTGCAAATAGTGCTTTTCTTGCAGACATATTATATCCAGTTTTTACGTGGGTTACCCAAACCTCGGACGTTCCATGAGAATAATTTCAAATGACTTGCCATAGTATTGAAGGTATAGAAGAGGACAGATAGAGAGAGAGAGAGAAGGGGGGGGGGGTGTCTGAGAGACTGCTTGATACCATTTCTATGACTACTTTATTGGCAATTTTCATACTTAATATTTTAGTTTGTAAACTTCAATTTGCATCTTTATATATTCCTGTTAGCGGAGTTAAACATAAAACAAAACATTAACATATTTATATACAATCTAACTTCTCAGGGGTTACTTTTGTAACTACTGTACCCGGGATTGCTTAGGGTTGTGATTCGAGTCTCCTCCAGTTATTTTACCCCCACTTAAATGCATATATGTCTCGTGATCTCCCGGGTAAGCACGCCCGCGCCGGTATGCGTTATTATTAGAAGCAGAGGTAAGGTTCACTAATGTGCGGCCCCAAGAGATCTCCATCCCCCGGATCCAGATGGCCCGCCCTGGAGTCCGCCAGCACACTAAACTTGTTTATTTATATTTTAATCATATATATGACACAGAAACAGCAAATACATTGCACATATTTTAAATGCATACATTAGTAATGTTGACCTTTGTGGTCCATTTTATTGCTAGTTTTTTTACCGTGAGTCCTAGGATTGTGAGTGTCTAAGGCTGTGGGTTATGACTAATGACTCTGGATTTGAAGATTGGTAGTGCGTCGCTCCCTTGGAGAGGTGACTGTTAACGATTTAAGTCATACATTGCCTTGTTTAGTTAATCACAGATCTTCATGTACTGTGTGTTAGAAATTTTCTAGTATTTTGTTGTCATATGCGTTGTAGTTATCTAGTACCGGGGCTTAGTTAGATTTATTTCTGTGTTTTGCCTGTATGCATATAGTTATCTGCTGTATCATATTACTTTAATTTGTAGTGAGTTATAGGTGTGTGCCCACTTAACCTCATGATGTAGCATACTTTGTAGCCTTAAATTTACCTATAGCTATATCTTTCAAATTATAACTTAAGAGTTTTTATGAAGGAACTTAGTATACATTTTATCTATGCATATATTATTCACATTTAACATTATAGACTATATAATTCGACCTTAGTAGCGTTTACATATACATACATATCTGACACCTATTATGGTATACTATCAGTATTATTTATGTATACACTTTGTTGGCATTAAACCTTAAATTCTTTACTATTTCGTTTTGCTACCAGTTTCTTTATCAAAGTTCCTAGGAGCATGAGTGTTTAAGAGTTGTGGTGTATGCTGATGGTTATAAATTGAGACGTAATCGCATACTGCTACTTTGCAGAGTAGAGTGTAACATTTAGGTCCCAAGGGGCCTCGTTTGGTACATCATAAGTTATCAGAGCTGTATGTTCAACTTACAACTAACGTAAGGGTATCATCGGGTTTATTACTGTGCTATTTCTGTATATTTATAGTTATCAGCTGGTTCGTGTTATTTTGAGAGTAATGGGTTATGGGTGTGTACTCGTGTGTCCGTATGGCTTACCAGGTCCTTGTGGCTTTAGATAGCAGGCTGTGTCTTCAGCTGGTGATTGGAAAAAATTGGTTTTCCCCTCTTGGATGATTCTTATCTTTGCCAGGTTTAGGATGGCATATTCAAATCCAGCTCTGTGAAGCCTTTCTGTGAATACCCTTCTGCGTTGTAGGTCAGGGGAGTAATCCAGGAAGATTGCAATGTTGGTATTTTCGTATTGTAGGTTAGTTGCAGTACATGCCTTCCTTAGTATTGCATCCCTGTTACGTGAATTTAGCAGCCTCGCAATGATTGGTCTGGGCCTGCTCCCAGGTGGTAGGGGTCTGTTCGGAACGCAGTGTGCACTTTCTACAGTAAAGACGGTGCTAAGGCATTCCCCTCCGCATTTCTCTTTTATCCACAAAATCCTCGGCTTGTCGTCCTCCTGCTTTCTCCGGAAATCCTACCAGGCGCAGATTTTGTCTCCTCGATCTGTTCTCCGGGTCATCAGCTTTTTACTTGTATTGTTGTAATTCTTGCTGTAGCTGGGTTATGTTTGCAGGTATTGGTTGAATTGTATCTTCCACAGTATTTAGCCGTGAGAGTGGACCCCATGTCTCTTATAGCCTGGAGGCTGGAGTGCAGCAGGGGGAATGTGAGCTAGGGTTTGGGGTTTGTGGAGGGACTATCTGGTCTGGTTCCGGAGCTGCTTCTGTGGCCGGTGTATTAGCTGTCTGCGCAGCCACGTGGCTTTTAGTGTCGGGCTCCCTCTGCCGGGTTGTCCCTTTTGCTTTTTTTATTATCCTTATCTTTGTTTCTGCCCATCTGAGGTGCCTTGGGTCAATGTGGGTATAGGATAATTGTCCGGATAGTTAGTCCTTGTGGAGGAGCTCGGTGGAACACGTCCACTCAGTCCGCCATCTTGGTCACGCCCCCTGGTCTAGCTCCTTAGCTGTGGATGGATTAGTTATGAGAGATTTGTTCAAACGCCATGTAGGGATAGGTCTATTAACTCTTAGATCCGATAAAGTAATTTTGACATAAGCATGATCTGACCATGAGATCTCCGAGATACTTGTTTCTACTATCTTTGAGAGTAGTATTGGTGACACAAATATGTAATTGATTCTAGTGAAAATAGAGTGTGGTGGAGAGAAGAAGGTGTATTCCTTTAGGTGTGGGTGAGATAGTCTCCATGGATCTACTATATTGCTGTTTTTAATGAAATGGAGAAGATGTTTGTTCGAGGTGCCTGAAGAGGGGGTCTTCGGTGGTTTGGATCTGTCTAGCATTTGGCTGATTGTCATATTGAAATCCCCTCCAACTACAAGAGGACCAAATGCGTGTAGCTTGATTTTATTGCTGAGCTCCTGGTAGAAACATTTTTGGTTCTGGTTTGGCATATACACATATCAATGTTATACGTGTTGTGTTGATATATCCGTTAAGGATAATGTATGTCCCCTGGTTGTCCCTATAGCATGATTCCTCTGCGAAAGATAAGCCCCTGCTGATCAAAATGCCTACACTGATGCAGTTTTTTCCCAAATATTTGGGTTTTCTGCCGGGAATGGGGTTTCCTGTAGCATAATGATATCAGGATTGATTTTATTATAATATTGTTGTGCTATTTTGCGTTTGCATGGGTTGAGCTGTTTTTTTAGCTGTTATTCAAGTGCCTTATTATCATAAACATTATTTATAGTTTTGCTGTACCTTTAATGGTGACAGTTAGTATGTGAACTGTATGGTGGGAAATGCCCTCTCCCAATGTTGTCTCATAGGAAGAATTGCTTGCCCTCACAGAGACTTGGATAGTCTGGCTGGGGGGACTGAGCTTGACTTAAACAAGTACTGAATTGAAGTCATGTAGCAACACAAATACATCAGACACACGGATATCCTCATGTCTGTTGCCTGGGAATAATGCTAGATTCTGATCTTTCTTTCAAACCGCATGTCAACTTGCTTGCCAACACCTAAACACCTTGCTTCAAACACAAAAGTTTACACCTCCTTGTCATGCTCTCCAAGCATTTTTATAAGCTTTTTCATTCTTAATAAACATAATTATATGGTAAGCTCACTTGCAGGGCCCTCTTTCCTACTATTTCTTGCTGCTTTTCCCCACACTTGAGTGCTGCATGAGTTTGTATTCTATGCACTACCCTGTATGTAACATGTATATTTTCCTCATGTGTATTCATGTAATTGTAAAGCACTATGAAAGATGTTAATGCTATATAGATACATAATAATACAACAGAAGACAAAAAAAGTCTAAGCAATACCAACCCATCCAGCACAACTTGTTCTTGCTGAAACACAGACACACCAAAAACTTTGTCATTTGTACCTTCCTATCTCTATTTGTATTTTATTTCAACCTCTCCAATGCACATGTACAGGTAATCACATTATATTTTTACATGTTATGTTTGTAGATGCAGTAAAAATTACTAGAATTTTTGTGTGTACAGCGCTGAAAATAATACTTTTGTGTCAGCACATTTCATCTTTAACACATTTTAATCTTATGTATGTATTTCTTTTAATTAGATCGCCGTGGTTCAGGAAAGCCTCGACCAAAGAGTGAAGGTTTTGAGCTTTACAATAACACTTCTTCAACTGGATCGCCAGAAAGTCCCCGCACAACCTGGCCAGAATACAGTGAACCCAAAAAGTTACATGGTGATGACAGGCTATTAAAAAACCGTTCTGATCATCGTTCCAGTCCTAATGTAGCAAGTGAGTTTTTAAAATAATTATATAGCTAAAAGTGCCAAAACAACATGCAGCAATTTCCCAGGATAACAAAACAATGTGCAACTATCTCCTAGGCTACCATCTATCTCCCAGGATAACATGGATTAAATTAACAAAGTTGTTCTTTGAGAGATCAATGTTTGGCCCATGTACTAACAAATAAAGAATATAAGCATTTGTTCCTACCCCTTATCATATTTTCCTGATGCAAATCTTTGCAGGTAGCTTTCACTTTTGCTTCAAGTTTTGCCGCTTTAAACTTCCATGTTCAGCATATCCTTTCCATTTTTAAAGGGCAATTGTGGTCCCAAACAAGTTAGGTTGTGGTCCCAAACAAGCCTACAGTATTTCTTTTAAAATTAGCCGACAATCACATCTCTGGCTGCAGCCTGTGAGAAATTACATTGGGGTGAATGTTCAAATTTCCGGTTTCCAGAAGGTTATGTAAGATCACCAGACCTCTGCCACTCCCTCAGCCCCCTGGGGCAAAAAATGCTGAGTGAAGACTTTTTTACAGGGTTATTCAATAAAAGTTCTTATAGTTTAAAATGGTGCTATTTTTGCCCCAAACAATCAGATGATAGCTTTCAAATGTTAAATAAGACCTGATTGGTTGGGGCAAAATATGCACCATTTTAAACGATGAGAACTTTTATTGAATAACCCTGTATATGCTGGGGAAAACAGAAGGTGCTTTGGGGAAAAAAATGACAATTGAGAATGGGAGCCTATTAATGCAGGCAGAGACTGGTCACCTGGCTGAAAGCAGGAGGTGCTGAAGCAGGAAGTAATATTTCTTAACCTTTCCAGCAATAACTTCACAAATTTTATCTAGAGATGTGATTTAGGTTTTATTTTGAAAGCATGATGGAAGGCTTTTTACATAATCCTTACTTGAAGGGGAACTTTTGTTTCCAGACCACCTCTCTACGTGCTCCACAGCCAAAGATATATAGACTGACCAGAAAGTTAATGGGTGGGAGGATGACATGTGACATTTCAAAGGCTGCTCCTCCACATTGCAGGTGGCAGAGCACAGCCTCAGACTTCACAGTGTGTGAGGGAAACAGGAAGTCCCTCCCTGCTGTGTGAAGATCCCCACAGAAAAGGTAAGGGAATCTATACTGTGTACAATCTACAATCTCTCTCTGTGTGAAAACCGCCTTTTCAGGCAGAGCTGTCACTCTGCCTGAAAAAGCTTTTTTTACACAGTTTTCTGGGGTGGGGGGTATGGGTCTGAGTGTGGGAGGGGCCACGGCACCCGTGCATGGGCGGAGTCACATCACCCACACATGGGTGGGCCATTACACCTGTAAGTGGGCAGGGCCAAGTGGGCTGCAAAAAGAGCCAAGGAGGTGCTGCAAGAAGGGCTGTAAGGGGCCATGGGGGGCCTGCAAGGGGAGGGTCCAGGGGGCTTGAAAGAGGAGGGGGGCTGCAAGGGGAAGAGACCACACTGAGTGACTGTCAAATGGTTTTGGAGCAGGAAGTGCAGGGGATCTGGTAATGCTGCTGCCATATCACACATAAAAATGTAAATATCTTCAAAACTATGTAAAAAAAACAAAGTAAATTGCAAAAATACTCATGAAAGCAATTCCTATCTATTTATCCAAAGTAATTTTTGCACCACAGTTCCCGTTTAATAAATAGGCTAAGATTGCATAATAAAAATTATAAACACCTGTTTTTTTAAGTGCACTATTGAGTTGTTTGCATACCAGTTTTATAGATATGCTTATAAAGTTACCTTTAGCTACATTTAAGGTTAGGCCATACTGCAACGCACAGGAATCGCGCACCAAATCGCGAATCGCGTTATCGCACGCGATTCTGTGCGCGATTCTTGTGCGTTTTGCGCATTCGTTATCACCATTTTGCATTATGGAAATGCATGCATTAACACACCAAAAATGGTGAACGCATGCGTTACCAAAACGCGAACGGACGCGCAATCGCATGCGCATCGGAAATCGCGTGAATTTTCGCGTTCCCGCTATTTCCATTTTACCGAAAATCGCAGGCGCAAAACGCGTGCACAAACGCGTGAAAAACGCGCTAGTGGGGCCTAGCCCTGAGAACTGCTTTTTGGGGGATTTTAAATGCTCCTTGCCTATATCAGTTGTATTCAGTTAGATCAACTGGACTTAAAGTTTAGTTTAGACATTTGGCTAGTCATCTGACTGACTTTCTCTATTCCGAATGACTTGTACAAGAATCTGTTGGCAATGATGTACCCTGGAAAGTCCCAATTAGCATATGACAGCCAGGTGTTAAGGACCTTCTGAATGCAAGGCGTGATTGCATTGTGGCTAAGAGGTGTTATAGGAAAGCCTAGGGTAACATGTCAAAGCAGCATTGTATATGGCAGACAGTGGTGTCGAACCCCCCCACCTCTATTCAGGCTTGGTTTCTTTATTTTCACATAAATGGTCTCCTTGACACCTCTCTTGAACCAGTCATGTTCCTTTGAAAGGATGTTGACATTACAATCTTCAAAGGTATGTCCTTTTTCCTTAAGATGCATGTACTTTTGGACCTTGAGTAAATAAATACTATTTGTTGACCATACTGTTTTCTCTTTTTCTTTTATTAAGATCAGCCCCAGAGCCCAGGGGGGAAAGCTGCCTATTCCAATAACACAGCAGTGAAGATAACTTCAGTCTCCACTGGAAATCTATGCACTGAGGTTAGTCTTGTTTATTTTTAATTATAATAGTGTTTTGTATTTTGTATCTTATTTATTTGATTTGCTTTTCAAAGGAAAACTAAACATAATTCCCATTTTAGAATTGCTACCTTCACCTGTTTGAGAGCTAGTGGATGCATGGAAATTACAAGATGGTTTTACCATTTTCAAACAGAGAAAGGGAGCTTATAGCATTAAGGGGTCACTATACTCACTCAAACAACTTTAAATTTTCTGAAACAATTTGAGAGAAGTAAAATGGTAGTACTTACATATTTATCTGTGCTTGCTTTGTCATTAAATTATTGATGTTTAGTGAGTGCTCCTAATTGCCCCACACCTCCCTTACTCACTGTCTTTCATGTATTGTCTGCGACAATTATGCATTCTGCACAGCCTCACCATGGACACTGCTCTGCTTACACATCTGCCCCTCTCTCCATCTCCCCTTCTTTCTTCTCTCTGCTAATTATCTTAATTGTTGCAGAAGGTGTGCCGACAGGCAGCCAAAGGTCCTAGTAAGAGGTCAGGGATAGAGAACATCTTTTCTAATTCTGTAGTGATAAATCTTTCCCTGTAAATACTGTGATATCAAATGATGATTTTTCTGAATCTACAGTATGGATACCCTTTAACCATTTTAATATTTTGTGGTGACACACAAATGCCAAAGACTTACACCAAACCAAGGGGTTTGAGATTCTGTTTGAGGTTATGTAAATTGTTTGGGCTATTTATTAGGGTTGGTCTCAAAAGGGATTTATTGAAACAGTAAAGCACCTACCTAATAGTGCTCCCCCAAATGCTTCATTTTTATTCTACAAACAATAAAGAAAAAGCATTTGATTTAGAGTGAATAAGGACATTCCATTAAATTCACAAATTCTTTTTTAAAAACCAACCCTTGTTGGTTTTTATTCCTGTCAGTTTTTACAATGGTTAGTTTTAGAGAATTTTGAAATAGGATCACTATAAATAAAAACATACATTATATAAATGAAATATACATGCATCACTACCCCACACATTTTAGATTCACATAATGCTTATGGAAAAAGGGGGGAGTAGAAGCTTCGGAAAAATACATTTCTTAAAGATGAACTAAAGTGAAAAATCAACTTGGGCTATAAAAAAATTGGTACACAGTGCACCTGCTCAGAGTGGCATCAGCCCAATGACAGTAAAGAAACCTGTTGTTTTCCCATGGGGCCTGCTATCTTTGCTCCCCCTCCTGTATCCACTGGGTATCGCACAAAGGGTTCCAAACTGGGGCCAATTTTTAATGTTTAGAAATTACTTAGAAGGGGGCATTGAGAACAAGGTCTCTGTCTTTGCTGATTACGCTAAACTATGCAGAGGTTTGGAAACTTCAAATGATGTGCAATTGCTGCAAGCTGACCTAGATAGATTATCAAAATGGGCAGCAGAATGGCAGATGAGATTCAATGTTGATAAATGTAAGGTGATGTATTTGGGGTTTAACAATTTTGGTGCCACTACATCATAAATAACTCTGTGTTAAGTGAATCTTCACTGGGAAAATATTTGGGGGTTCTGGTGGATAACTTAGCTGTAGCAAACAATGCCAGATAGATTGTCTTGTATAAAGAGAGGAATAGATTCAAGAGAAAAAAATATTATTCTCCCTCTTTACAAGGCAGGCCTCATTTGGAATATGAGTTGCTGTTTTGGAATCTCATATACAAAAGGTACATCTTGGAAATGGAAAAAGTTCAGAGAAGGGCAGCTAAAATAATAAGGGAATGGAGGGGCTTGACTATGCAGGCAGATTAGACAATTAAGGGCTGTTTACATTAAAGAAGCGACATTTGCATTGGGGATATGACTACTTCATACAAATATGTTAATGGAACATACAATAAACTTTCTGGTACATTGTTTACTATTTGGTCATATCGGAGGACATGTGGACATCCTTTAAGTTTGGAAGAAAAGAAGTTTCATCTTCAGGTTAAGAAAAGTTTCTTTATAGTGAGAACGGTGAAACTGTCTTCCAGCAGATGTGGTAATGGCAAGTTTACTGAATAGGTTTAAAAAAGTAAGTTTCTAAAAATAAAAAATATTGAGAATTACTGGTGTTTATTCATATACTGCAATTCTGGTTAATCCAGAGATACTTTCCGATTGCCATTTGGAGACGGGAACAAATTCTCCCCCCCCCCCTTTTTAGATTTTTATTGATTATTTTATTTTTTATTTGTTTTCATATACATATGTTTGCATTTGTGTTAACAGTACTAATCACAGTAAGGTTTGAAATTATACAGAATTTAATGCTAGTTTGTTCCTGGTAGTGGTTTGCTTGAGACAGAAATTTACAAAGTCAGTGAGGGCTGGTGTATTTCCTCTGGTTTTCATTATTTTATTTATGTTGTGATTTGTATGTATTGAAACTGGTGTCTAGGTAGTACTGCAAATGTATTTTTTAGTTGGTTGATATCTATTCCTGATCAGTTGTTGTAAAAATGTATCAATTTATAGATACCTGTGTCTGTCCACCATGCTTGCTGTAAATGCTAGGTCTCCTGTGTGATAGTAGACATTAATGATGGTTTTGAGGTCCAGTTGTATCTATTTTTGGTTCTGTGCCATAGATTCGGTGTAGTTTGTGTGTAGGGGCTAATCCTTGTTTTCTAATCCTCGTTTTGATTTTTGGGGTGTGTGATGTCCATGCTATTGAATTTAGTGTTAAGGGTTTGGCTAGATCAGATTCGAGTTCTATCCACCTTGAGGTGTTTATTGTTTTGTGCCATGTAAATTAATGTATTAACTGGTCTGCTAAATAGTATTTAGCAGCCTCCTTGTGACTTTGGTTTGCATAAGATGGATTTAGCTATTCTAGGTTTTTTATTTTGCCAAATGAACTTTATAATTTGATTTTGTAATCTTTATGGGTAGGCATCTGAATTGATACAGTAGATGGGGTAGTATATTCATTTTGAAGGTGTTGATTCTTCCTATTCAGGATATTTGTAATTTGTTCCATTTTAGTAGATCTGATTTTATTTTGGGGAATATGGGTGGAATATTGTGTTGGTATATGGTTTCGTATGTTGGTGTTATTTGGACTCCCAAATATTTCAATCCCTCTTCTTTTCATTTTAGGTTAAAATTAAGTTTTTTTGGTATGTAGTTTATTCCCATTATTTCCATTTTTATCTTGGTTGAGGCCTGTGGTTGATGAAATTGTTTGTAGGAGATTGAATAAATTTGGGAGTGCTATAAATGGGGATGCGAGTGTCAGCGCTATGTCATCAGCAAACAAACTGATTTTGTATTCTTTGTCTGCAATTGTGATGCCCTGTATGGTATTGATGGTGCGTATGGCTTGGGCTATTGGTTCCATTGCTAGAACAAACAACAATGGTTATAAGGGGCATCCTTGTCTAGTGCCCCTTTTTTATATTTATTAATTTGGAGTGTGTTGTTGGTAATTTTAATATGGTCTTTGGATTATTGTGGTATATACCTTTGAAGATTGTAATGTTAACATACTGGCGAAGGAACGTGACTGGTTCAAGAGAGGTGTTAAGGAGGCCATTTATGTGAAAATAAAGAAACCAAGCCTAAATAGAGGTGGGGGGTTCGACACCAACTGTCTGCCATGTACAATGCTGTTTTAACACCTTACTCTGGGCGTTCCTATAACACCTCTTAGCCACTATCCAATCACACCCTTAACACCTGGCTGTGATATGCTAATTGGGATTTTCCAGGGTACATAATTGCCACAGATTCTTGTACAAATCATTCTGAATTGAGAAAGCCAGTCGGATGACTAGCGAAACGTCTTCAAGAACTACATTTCAAGTCCAGTTGATCTAATTGAATACAACAGATATACCATGACCTGGATGAATGAGAACCTTCACAAGCATATATTTCCATTATATTTAGAAATGTTTTGTGGGAACATCAAAAGGCTATCAAAAGCCTTTTATATATCCAGAGTTATTATGCAGCGTTGTGTATTTTTTTATTTAAAAAGGCTATTATATTGTATGTTCTCCTGATGTTATCGGATGCCTGTCTTCCCTGGACAAAACCTACTTGATCATTATTTATCAAATGTCGTGTTGCTAATATTTTGGTTAGGATTTTAATATCTTGGTTAATAAGGGATATAGGTCTATAGTTTTGTGGTTCTGTGGATGCTTTACCTGGCTTGTAATGTAATGTGTGCAGTGTTCATTTCTGATGGCATACCGTATGTTCTCCTTTTAAAAAAAACAGTTAAACATATTTGTTAAGTGTGGTGTTAATTGAGTTTTGAATTGTTTATAGTATATTCCAGAGAACCTTTCTGGGCCTGGTGCTTTATGTGCCTTTAGTTGTTTTATTGCTTGTGTAGTTTCCTGTTATGTAATGTTTTGTGCCAGTTTCATTAACATTTGTGGAGTTAGTTTGTTTTTGGGCCTGTTTGTTTGTAGGAAAGATGATGTCTTTATTTGTTGTGCGTGGGTTTGTTATAGTTTAGTATAGTGGAAGTGGAAGGTTTTGTATATGGAATCTGGGTCGTAAAGGTGCCTTGTGAGGTGCGTATTTTGATAATTTTGGGTATTCCTGATCTGGGCGTAAGATGGTGTTCTAGTGGTTTGTCTGGTTTGTTCCATTTTTGATAGTAAATTTTTGACACAATAGTGCTTTCTTGACTGTTTGCGTCATTATTGTTGTAGTTGTTGTCTAGCTGTTCTCCGTTGTTTCATTGTTTGTTTGCTGCCTGATTCTATGTGTTTGGTTTCCAGGGTATGTATTTGTTTTTCCAATTGGGTTAGAATTTCTATGTGTAGTTTTTTACAGTTTGAAGCTATTTGTATGATCGTTCCTCGTATAACTGCCGCCCAAAGTATCGGGTGTGAAACTTCTCTGTTATTTGTATCAAAATAGTTGGTGTTTTTAAATTTGTTCTTTTATAGAGGGGTCTGTTAGTAGGGATTCATTTAGCCTCCATTGCATCCTTTTTAATGGTTGTTGTCCTGTGTTTATTATGATTTGTACTATTTTTTGGTATGACCATACGCATGTTTCCATTGTTACTTTTGTAATTACCGGTAATGGAAGTATTGTTGTGTAGTCTAGTCTTGTGTAACAGTCATGTGGTGTAGAGTAGTATGAATAGCCCCATGTGTTTACATTTTTTTCTCTCCAGCTGTCTAATAGGGTTAGTTTCTCCATTGTGGAGTGTACTTTGCATAGAGTTCATTTAGTTTGTTTGTTTTACATTTGTCCCAGATCAAATCTAGCGGAAAGTTAAAATCTCCCGCTACTATATTTGTAGCTTGTGGATATTTATCAAGCATTTGTAGTATTGGTATAATATATTTATGTTGATCTGTGTTTGGTGCGTATATATTTAATAGTGTGTATAATTTGTTATTGATAGTGCAGTGGGCTTTTAAGTATCTGCCTTCCTTGTCTAGGTCTAGGTCTGTTTGTATAATATTTACATTTAATGAGTTATGAAATAATATGGACACTCAGCATATTTTGGAGGGTCCCTTTACTGATATATGGTGCGTGTATTGTTTGTGAATATATTGTGGTGCAGATTTTTGTGAGAAGTGTGTTTCTTGTAGGAAGATGATGTGTGGTATATCTGCTGTATTGTTGAAAAGCTTTGGTTCTTTTTTGATATGTGTTGAACCCTTTAACATTGTGTGATATACAAGTGTTGTTTTTTTGTCCATTAGGGTTTTGTTTGTGTATTCTTACAATTTGTTTGGTTGTTCGGATCGTTCTTTTCCAGAGGATTATTTTCTGTTTTAGCTGGTAGCTGCGTGGGAGGCTTTTCCTTCAGTTCAGAGCAGGTGCACCTTTATCTTTATCATGAATAAAACTTAAAAATTATAAACGAAAACATACCTGTCAATTGTGTTAATTGATATATTAACATTAACTTGGGTAGGTAAGGTTAAAACATGGGATTGGGTTTGGTGAACCTCGTCTCCCCCGCATTTCCATGTGGGACAGAGGAGACCTTTAGTTGGGGGGTCACACGTATCCCCAGAAGCTAGGGTTGTATGCTATGTCATATAAAAATTGACCTATGAACTTTTGGGACTTATATGCTTATAGTTTTAGTATAACCTTTGTTACTTGTCTTGTAAGGATAGCGTGGGTATGTTATGAGAGTAAGGAGGGGTGCTTGTTGGTAATAATAGGGAGAAAATAGAGAGAAACAATTATTCTTGATACCTTTTTCATTTTAAACCTTTAACCTGTAGGGATAGCAAAAGAGTGAAGGGAGTATTAAGGGAGGGTGGGTATCAGATAGTAGAGGGATGACCTTATTTTATATATACTCTGTACTATTAGTATTGACAAAGTTGTTCATACTTATTTAGTATGAACTGTATGGGTTCTGAGCTTTATTCTGTCCACAGGTTTACATTGTATTTCTTGGTCCTTGGAGAGTTTGATGATCGGAAAGTACTGTATCCGTTAAGTTATATGCATCTCATATTTTTAGATTCAATACATTTTGCGTATAGTACATAATAGACATATATCCAGCTTACATTATATTTTATGCTTAATCATTACTAACATCCTATTTACGTTATTCTGTATTATATTATGTCATGTATTATCTTATTGTTAACCTCTAAGGATCGCATTGAGAGGATGAGAAGAATAGAGGAGAGGGGTGTGTGTGTTGGGATAAAGGTTTTGAGATATAAGAGGAAAAGAGTTATATATTAAATCTTGTATTCTTTTCTTGTTGACCTTTAGGGATAGCCTTGAGAGAAAAAGAAGAGGAGGGAGAATATTGGGGTATAGATCTTAAAATATTAGAGGAAAGATACAATATATTATATCATGTATTGTCATATTGTTGACCTTTAGGGATAGCGTTGAGAAAAGAGAGGAGGGGAAGGGAGAGGTTGTTTGGGTAAACATCTCATTGTTAAAATATATCTTTGTAGGTCCATACTGGTCTTTTTTGGACCTTTATACGTTTATTTAACATATAGGTTATTCTTATCACACTTATTCCGAATAATCAATATGGTATTCTATTAGATGTGTATATCGAGGTATAAACATATCCTTATTAACATTTCTAAGATTTGAAACATTCTGAACTGATGGTGCCCAAATAGGGTTTTTAAGGGCTAGTCTTTTAATTTGGTAATTTATGCCCTTTGTTGAAATCGTATGTTCGGTTTGGGCTATTTTAGTGTCCTCACTTTAACCTTCCAGGCTGTCGGGTTTTGCCTAGTTGTAGTGAGTCTTTTTTTGCCGTTATAGTGGCTTCATTGGGTGGCAGTTATTCTCTAATTTTGCTTTGAATTTTGTCTATAGATTGAGTGCAGTATACTTATCCCTTGTTATGGGGGATTCACCGCTCCTCAGGTGTCCTCTGCCTGTGTGGAGGGATGTGGTGTGTCTGGTGCCCACAATTGTCGTTTCTCCGTTGTTTTGGGCAGGGGTTACTGGTTGCCACATCCTTTGCAAAAGTTTTCGTGTTGATCCTTGTTCAGCAAGATCTTTGGGTGACATTGTTTATAATCCTAGTTTTGTTAGTACTTGGTTCCCATCTTGGAGTGTTTCCACTGTGTGGGTTCTGTTATTAACTACGAACTGTAGTTTAAAGGGGAACCCTTATCTGTATCTTATGTTCAGGTCTTGTAACATTTTTGTGATTGGTCAGAGTAATCTCTGTTTGTTAAGATTTTGTGGCACAATGTCCGCAAATATTTGGTATTTGACTCCATTGTATTCCAAAGGGTTTTTTCTCCTGGACTCTTGGTGTAATAGTGCAGTTTCACTACAATGTCTCCCTTGGTAAGGTGTCTACCTGTGGTATGGCCAGTGCCCTGTGAACCCTGTCACACTCCAAATGCTCCTCCGGTTCTTCCGGCAGGAGCGCCCTGAAGATGTTTAGTGTTACCTTGTGCGCATCTGCCTGTGATTCCGGTATCCCTCTTATTCATACGTTACACCTTCGGGACCTATTTTCGAAGGTCCTCGATTTGTAGCAGTAGTTTTATCGGTTGTGAATTGTACACTGTTTGTTTGGTTAGTTTGTACTGCTTCCACCATCTCATCATATTTGTTTTCTATGTCCATGAGTCTTTGCCCGATCTCCTGGATATCTGACCTTATCGGTGTGCGGGCTTTCTGTAGCTCTTAGTATAGTATAGTATTTGAGGTTGAATAAAGACATACGTCCATCCAGTCCAACCCATCTAGCAATATCCTCATTTCCTGCCTAACTGTTGATCCAGAGGAAGGCAAAAAAACCCCACCAAATTTATGAAGGGGGAAAAAAAATCCTTCCTGACTCCAAGTGGCAATCGGAAATTTCCCTGGATCAACTCTACTTTATGTATCAATACCAGTAACTTGCAACATTCCTTGTTTGCAGAAACTCATCCAGCTTTTTTTTGAAACTGACCAATGAACCTGCCATTACAACGTCCACTGGAAGACAGTTCCATAGCTTTACCGTTCTCACAGTGAAAAACCCTTTCCGAGCTTGAAGCCTAAACCTTTTTTCTTCAAGTCTTAGGGGATGTCCTCGTGTCCTTTGACATGTTCTATTGGTGAACAATGCCCCAGATAGTTTATTGTATGGCCTGTTAATGTATTTATACACAGAAATCAAATCCCCACGCAAGCGCCTTTTCTCCAGCGTACATAATTGTAACTTTTCCAGTCTCTCTTCATATTCAAGCTCCCCCAATCCCCTTATTAATTTAGTTGCCCTTCTCTGAACCCTTTCCATTTCAAAAATGTCCTTTTCGTACACAGGATTCCAAAATTGCACTGCATATTCCAAATGAGGCCTTACCAATGCTTTGTAAAGAGGGAGAATTACATTTTCCTCCCTTGAATCCATACCTCGCTTTATACAAGACAATACCATGCTGGCTCTGGCTGTTGCCGCCTGGCACTGCTTGCTACCTTTAAGTTTGTTATCCACCAAAACTCCAAGATCCCTTTCCAACAGGGATTCACTTAACACAGAGCCATGTATAGTATAAGTAGCACAAGTATTTTTAAGTCCAAAATGCATCACCTTACATTTATCAACATTGAATTTCATCTGCCACTTAGCAGCCCAATGTGATAATCTATCTAGATCCCCTTGCAACGATTGCACATCCTCTGAAGTTTTTAATGGTCGACAAAGTTTTGTGTCGTCAGCAAACACAGAAACCTTGCTGACAATACCCACTTCCAAATCATTAATAAATAGATTAAATAGAAGCGGCCCCAACACAGAACCCTGTGGCACCCCACTTAGCACTTTAGTCCATAATGATGAAGCCCCATTAACAACTACTCTCTGCATCCTATTCATTAACCAATTTTCTATCCATGTACAAATGTGACTCCCCAGACCAACAGACCTTAGCTTATACATCAGTCGCCTATGGGGGACTGTATCAAAAGCCTTTGCAAAATCCAAGTAAACTACATCTACTGCTATACCAGAGTCTAAATTTCTACTTACTTATTCATAAAAGCCAAGCAAGTTAGTTTGACAAGATCTATTCCTCCTAAATCCATGCTGGTTACTACTTATAATGTCAGTCCTTGAAACATACTCTAGAACATGTTCCCTTATTAAACTTTCCAGGATCTTCCCCACCACTGAAGTTAAACTTACAGGCCTGTAATTACCCGGCTGTGAACGACTACCCTTTTTGAATATTGGAATAACATCAGCCTTTTTCCAATCCAGAGGCACACCACCGGACATGAGGGAATCAGCAAAAATAAGAAACAATGGCCTAGATAAAACTGAACTTAGCTCCCTAAGTACCCGAGGATGTATTTTATCCGGTCCAGGAGATTTATTAATATTAACCTTATTTAGTTCTTTCTGTACCATATCCTCGGTTAACCAAAGTGAACTTGAATCTTGTATACCTTTATTGCTACTATACTCTATGATATCTGTACTTGGATCTTCTATAGTGTATACAGAGGGAAAAAAATTATTCAAGACATTTGCTTTATCGCCATCCTCCGTAACTAACTTATCCCCATTAATTAATGGTGCCATATTCTCAGTCCTCATCTTCTTACTATTAATATACTTAAAAAAATGTTTAGGCTTAGTGATGCTTTCTTCAGCTATCCTAACTTCATTATTAATTTTAGCTAGTTTGATTGCTTTCTTACACTCCTTTTTACAGTTTTTATACTCCCTAAGGGATAGGCCACACTGCTGCGTTTTTTTTTGCGATTGCGATTGCGCTTGCGATTTTCCAAAATTATTGAAAACGCGGCAACGCAAAAAAACCGCGCATTTTTCGGTGCGATTGCGATTGCGTTTTGCGTTCTGCATTTTTAATCGCAATCGCATGCGTTTTCCTATACTTATTGAAGAAATCGCAAACGCCACGAAAATCGCACATGAAATCGCATGCTATTGCGTTTGCATTTCAGTGTGGCCTAGCCCTAAAGGCCCTTTCCGTTCCCTCGGCCTTAAAGATTTTAAATGCCTTTTTCTTCCTTACCATTTGCCTCTTTACATCAGAATTCAGCAACATGGGCGCGTATTTATTTTTTTTACATTTATTTCCCAAGGGTATAAATTTAGATGTGAACTGGCTTAAAATCCCCTTGAACACAGTCCACTTCTGTTCAGTACCTTTACCTGATAATACATTATCCCCGTTGACATTCTGAAGAGCTGCTTTTAACCTGGGAAAATTTGCTTTCCTGAAATTAAATGTCTTTGTTAACCCAGTGCACTTTTCCTTTCGATAACAAAGTCCAAATGCCACTATTTCATGGTCACTATTCCCTAAGCCTCCAGTTACCTTTATATCTATAATGCGCTCCACAATGTTAGATATTACCAGATCCAACAGAGCTCCTTTTCTAGTAGGAACCTCAACCACCTGTGAGAGAAAATTATCCTGCAGCAAATTCAGGAACTCATCGCCTTTTTCTGTGATGGCAGTTCCACCACACCAATCAATGTCAGGGTAATTGAAGTCCCCCATAATGAGCACACTCCCCAAACTTGCAGCCCTTGCCAACTGCATATGAAGTTGACTCACCTCCTCTCTGCTAGCATTTGGCGGCTTATAGCAGACACCAACAATGACATTACCCCCTTTCCTGTTGCCTAATTCCACCCATATTGCCTCCACTTTATCATCCATATCACCAGTTATCTCTTCTTTTAAATTTGGCTTCAATTCTTTTTTAACATAAACACATACTCCTCCCCCTTTCCTTTTTTTTCTGTCCTGCCTAAACAAGGCATATCCTTCTATATTTACAGCCCAGTCTTGAGAACTGTTCAACCACGTTTCTGCTATACCTATTACATCATACTTTTCATTCAATGCCATTTCCAATTCACCCATTTTGTCAGCCAGGCTTCTCGCATTTGCAAACATACATTTTAGATTATGATCCTGTAATTTATTCGTACACTTTGATACACATTCCTCCCTATCCCCTATGCTAGCCTCACCCCCCTTTCCGCCCACCATTGGCCTATCTACACCCTGCTTTCCTCCTGGACAATCTATCCCAGTGAGACTGCTAATACCCTCCCCCCCCAAACCTAGTTTAAAATCTCCTCCAACCCTCTAGCCATCTTCTCCCCTAAAACAGCTGCACCACCATCAGTGAGGTGCAACCCATCCCTACTAAAGAGCCTGTAGCCGACAGCAAAGTCTGCCCAGTTCTCAATAAACCCAAACCCTTCTTCCTTACACCACTCCCTTAGCCACGCATTAATGCTCCTAAGCTCCCGCTGTCTCCCTGGCTTAGCACTTGGCTGTGGTAGTATTTCTGAAAACACTACCCTGGAGGTCCTTGCTTTTATCTTGGCCCCTAGTTCTCGGAAATCATGTTTAAGGACCTCACCTCCACCTCTAACTTTGTCATTGGCACCAATGTGAACCAAGACCGCCGGGTCACACCCGGCCCCACCCAATAATCTGTCTACACGATCAACCACATGCCGAACCCTAGCACCAGGCAGGCAACACACAGTTCGGCATGTAGGGTCTTGGCGGCAGATTACCCTATCTACCTTCCTTATAATGGAGTCCCCTACCACTACCACCTGCCTAGCATTCCTGACCCTCCGTTCCTCCTCCCTTGTATCAGAGATGGCAGTCCCCTGGGTGCTCAAGGGACTAGCCCCCTCCATACACGCTAATTCCGAGGTGTCCTCCTCCACTTCATTACCTAAGGCGGCAAATCTGTTGGGATGGACAATCTGGGAAGAAGCCCCCCTACTCTTCCGTCCCCCACTTCCCCTAGTAACCCTAACAAAACTACCTCCTTCCTCATCCTTTCTTGTCCCTCTTCCACCCACCTCTATACTGGCCCCAGCCAGTGCCTGCTGACCCCCCAGTTCTGCCAATCCCTGCAACGCTGCAAGCTGCCCCCTTAGACTCTCCACCTCAGCTTCCAAACGGGCAACCCACTCACACCTGACACAGACATAGGTTCCCCGGAACGTCTGCTCCAGGTTCCTATACATGTGGCACGATGCACATTGCATGGTACTGACAAAACTGTCCCTTCTAATACACCACACCAACACAGTGACGCACAAACCTTGTTTAATTGCCCTTCTTGTTTCAATGTCCTTCTTTTTATATGTCCTTGAGAGCAAGGTCCTAAAGAGAAAGGGACACTCACAAGTTCGTTACACTCACAGGAAACATCCTTTTGTTAGGTCCAAACCACAGGCCCAACAACTGTGAATCCTATTTAACTAATAGGCCCCAACCCCCACACCAATTAGTGCAAGAGCCATAAAGAGAGGGAAAAAAACCAAACACTTATTAACCCTTTCACAGCCTGTTTGTGATTATAACAGGTACAATACTAGAATATAAAAGTCCAGCACACCCCTTTAACTGGAAGAAGAAAGATTAGTCTGCTTACTGCACACTCAGTCCTGCACACATAGTTCTTAACAGTACAAACAGACCTTATTTTCAAACTGTCAAACAATCCTTATTTTCAAACTTTCACACACACCATACAACCATCAAATGATTAAGTGTCCTTTTTAGATGTCCTTGAGAGCAAGGTCCTTAAGAGAAAGGGCCACTCACAAGTTCGTTACACTCACAGGAAACTTCCTTTTGTTAGGTCCAAACATTGTCCGTATCTGCGACAAGATGTTCACCGTTATTTCTGGGCTTTTTGCTTGCGGCTGTGATTTTTCCGTGTCTGAACCGCCTAGGCCTGCTTCGCCTTGTGGCTTCTGGTTTCGCCCGGTTTATGTTTAACTGCACTTCCTCCCTTGTTGTGTTGGTTCGGCATCCTCAGGGTAACTTTAGCTGGTGTTCCCAGAGGGTCTTCTTGTCAGAGATTGTCTTTTATCGGACTATTTGCTTGATTTCCTAGTTATGGTTTGAGGAGCTCTTTTATCTTGCAGCCATCTTTGAGCTGCTCACGAGCGCCCCCCCCCCCCCCCCCTTTTTTTTTTTTAACTTGGGTTTTTTGCCTTCCTCTGAATCAGCTGTTAGGTAGGGTTACAAAATTACTATGTAACCTTCATTACTATCTTACTATGATGTCTCTAGCTTGCCTGGATCTTGTAAAATTACATTAGACAAAACATTCTACCAGCACTCGTACTTCTTGGCTCAGGTAGGTGCTAGAGATGGCAGAAACTCACCAGTTTCGTTCCGTTTTTGGATTCCTGCATCTCTGTAAAATCCTGAAGGTCCGAAAAGCCAAATAATGCAATTTTTTTTTTATTATTATCGAATGTTCGAGGCTATTTTAGAAAATTATCGAAAATAGCCTTGAATGATCGATAATCCTTGAAAATACAATTTGAGCCTTGAATCTTTCGATGATTATCGAAAATGCGATCTGAAATCCAGACGATCCGTACGGATCATTCGGAATTCGCAACCAAGGGGTTCCGTGTCGGATCCGGACCTGGATCTCCTCTCTAGTAGGAGCGCGCTCGTACATTAACCTTTTAATACTCCATGTAATTCACCAAAGAGCAGAACTCTTAAAACAATCACTTTTATTTATTTCCCTTACAAGTCCACAAAGACATTCACTGCCACTTCACATGGCTCACTTCCACAGAACATGTATTAGAGCAAAGTTTCGGATCACCTTGATCCTTTGTAAAGCCATAAAAAAACAAATTTCCTTTTATCATCTTAAGTTACACGCCATCTAGTGGCCAACGGATAACATATCAAACATTATGGATACATGTTGCCATTATTAAGAACAAATACATATTTTTATACACGTTTTTTTATACCAGAGATCTCACATAGTACTCTCTTTATTTAACCCTTTTGGTTTAAGGCTATCCAATCTTTGAATCCATTTCTCTTTGCAGGTAAGCAAACCTGATCTGTGGGGGGGTTGGGACACACACATATATAACTGCCGCAGATTGTGGCAGTTAGCTGCTAAAAAGTAACAGGAAATGTGGGCACTGGCATTAACAGCCTGGACTTTGAAACGGAGATCAAACTCTTCCTGCCTGTTAAAACTTAACTGCAAGTACAGAGCAGCAAATAGACTGAACAGAAGCACAAAGCACTGGGATAACTTACATTAACATTCTGTTTGGGGGCATATATAATGACCGTGTGGGAAATATAAAGTGTCAGTGTGGTGTATATATAGTGGCAGTGTGGGGCATATATAGTGGCTGCGTGGTGGCATATATAGTGGCTGTGTGGTGGCATATCTAGTGACTGGGGGGGCGTATATAGCAACAGTGTGGGGTAGTTTCTTTATGGGGCATGTATAGTGACTGTGTGGGGAAACAGGTGATGGCTGCTTAGCCCTATTAGGCTATAACCTACTTCATGTGCAGGCAAATCTACATTATATAGTGCAGGCAGTGGCAGCATTTGTTATTATTATAGTGAACATTACCAAATGCTGCCACTGCATACACAAATACAATGAGTGGATTGCCCTGCACATGAGGTAGGTAATAGCCTACCCCATTATATGACAAAATTTACATTTTGCTGCCATTATTTGATGAAATGCCCATGGCAACCAGTATGTGATGAAATTCCCCATGGCAGCCAGTATGTAATGAAATGGCTACCAGTATGTAATTAAATGGCTACCGGTATGTGATAAAATTGCCAGTTTGCTGCCAGTATGAAATAAAAATCCCATGGCTACCATTACCAATATGTAATGAAATTTCCATGGCTACCAGTATGTAATGACATTCTTATGGCTACCAGTAGTTTGTTAGGTTAAGTTTGTTAGGCTAAGGTTAGGTTAAGTTTGTTAGGTTAAGCTGGGTTAGGTTAGTTATGGCCCTGCTGTCTGAAAGTGTCTACCTTGACGTGGAGGCAGGCTTACAAATCTTTAAGTTGGATGCAGATACTATTCTAGAGGGTATGGGGTAATTTAATTTAGGATTGATATGTACATACAATGATAATGACAATAGTTATATCAATGTGTACAAGCCACTCCCCAGCGAGGGCAGCATTTGGAATCTTGTATCATGTGCCAAATAGTCTAGAAATGGCCCTGTTTGTTAGTCATCCGACTGGCTTCTTGTACAAGAATCTGTTGGCAATTAGTACCCTGGAAAGTCCCAATCATCTAATAACCGCAAGGTGTTAGGGACCTTTAGAATGCAAGGTTAAGAGGTTTTATAGAAACTGCCCAGGGTAAGGTGTCAAAACAGCATTATATATGGCAGACAGTGTCAATCCCCCCACCCCTATTCAGACTTGGTTTCTTTATTTTCATATAGCCTAACACCTTCCTGTTATATATTACAATACTCCTGTGCAAAGCAATCTTTATCAAGCCTGAGGCTTGAGGAAGGGCAAAGTGTGTGCCCGAAACTTACTCCAGAGGGATTAATAACATTTATTTACAAATGCAAATTTGGTTCCTAAATTACAATGGAGACTGTTCAAATTTGAATCTTTCAGGGCAGCTATAAATGTTATGAGAACACTATGCCTGAAAGGAAATTCTGGGAAGGGTAACCACCCTTCCCTGCATTCCTTATCCTTAAACACCCCTGAATATCAGAAATCATCAACAATTTATTTTTATCAGAAGAATGGTAGGTCACACTAAACACCCCTGAATCTCAGATTTCATCAATTTTGAAAAAATATTTTTATATATACATATTCCCTCATGTCCGAAAACTTTCCTCTGGATTGGAAAAAACCTGATATAATTCCAATGTTCAAAAAAGGTAGCCCTTCACAGCCTGGTAATTACAGACCAGTGAAATTTAACTTTTGTAAGGGCCAACTCTTTCCAGGGCAATAATCCACAAGGAAACTTGCAAAGCACCATGTAAAATAACTATAATATGTAAGGACATTGGACTGTTTACAATAATAAAAAAAGGGGGCAATCAGAATAGACTATTAATTAAAACATGTGTTAAGTTCCATTACATGCACAACAGATAGAGATTGAGTACTAACACTAAATAACACATGAAAAATACAATAGACAATAAATGTATATGAAGGCAGAAATGCAAAATGATAAATCCACTAGGGCGTTGTCAACACATTAAATACCTTTAATCACATTAATGGACCCAGCAAAACTGTAGAGTTCTAAAACACCCAATGTCAGTAATGGATCAGTGAAAGTATATGCATTGGTAAAGTTCATGGAGTAGTTAAGTTACAAATTAAATTCTTCTTAAACAAGGGTATATCTGTTAATTTCGAAATTTCCCCAGCAATGGCACAGATTTCTAAATTCAGACTCCAAGTGGTATACCAACCAGTGAATAGTATGAGACCCTCCAGAATCCGCACTCAGCTCCTGGCTTTAATGACAAAAAAACCTCAAAGCCAATGAATATGGGATTATTGTAAATACATGAAACAACGATATACAGTCTAATTTTGTATTCAGGTCTTCATAGGAATCATGTAACCAGACCACATGATCCCTTTCCCCTCTTCCATCCGTTTTGCTCTCCCTCCCCCTAGTGTAAATTAATTTTGTGGTATAGTAGGGCTCCATCCCCCAGCCCCAACCGCTATAATAGTTTTTACAGAAACTCCCCCAAACTCTACTTACCTTACCTCTCTCCCCCAACGTTCTCCACTGCCAGCAGCCGCGTCCGTGATTGACTGCCTCTCAGCCAATCACGAACACTGCTGCCGGTCAGGCCCCCTGCTTGCAGTTTCATGCAAGCAGAGGGCCGGGACAGTATGCCGGAGAAAAGAGGGAAGGTAAATAATGAACGGGGGAGATTCTGCTAAAACTTTAATAGCGGTTGGGGCTGGGGGAGGGAGACCTACTGTCAGGAAGGTGTGTAGTCACTTGGCAAGAATGGGTTAACTATTGGTATTAGTTCTTGCAAAGGACCAATAAAAATACCATTCCACCCTGGAACAGTCCTATTGTTTATATTATGATTAGTGAAGCATGGAACCAGATCTTCTTTTCCAGACAATGTGGGGCCGAACCATGTATCTGGAATTCTCTTCAGCTAGGGGGTCTGTTGGGTACCTTATGAGGTCATTTTAAGGACAACCATACATGTAAAATAAATGTATTTCGGTATTGGAATATGTAAGACAGAAACCAATATTATATTTGTGAATGGAAAGGTAGGCCCCTCAAAATGATACCCAACATGGAGCCCTTATTCCCTTGCCAAGGCGAGTTATTGATATCTTGGGAAATATGGATTACACACAGGTCATGTTTGGTATTGAAGGAATTGATAATTAATACAGGAGAGGAATATGTGGTCAATATCCCAATACAATGTACATATCTACATTTATATGGAATCTGCCTAACTGAGGGGGAATGAATGATTTTGGCTAGTCATAAATCTGGACATTCCTACACACTCCCACTCATGTATAGCCAGAAGGTGGGGTGGTTCATCAAATGGTTTAAAAATCCTTGTAGCCCCTATAACTGTGTTCATACTGAGGGGACATGCTAAAACCGTGTGTATGGACCCGATGTTTCTTCCCGCCCCCGGGATACAGGACTTCTTTTGGAGAGTAAGGTCTGTGAATATTTTTATCCTTTTTATTTTATATAACTGTTGTACTTATTGTATGTCATTTTATTATAACACCATTTTCTTTTATTTTTGTATTATATGCGCTGTCTACCTTTTGGAATATTAAATCTAAAATTTAATATGTTTTGTCTTTGATGCTCTAAAAGAACTCAGTTAACCTCTGATAAGTTTATATGTGGTTGGATGAAGTGTTTTGCAGTGTAAATTCTAATTAACTCTGACTGCTTGTGAAGGACTAATGCTAATTAACCAGTTAGTTGCTGGAGTGAATGGTGTAGTGTTAACCATGTAGCTGCCAGGACAGGGGTGTGCGTAGTCAGTGAGAGTCAAGAGTGTTTTTGGGGCTTCTTTAAGGCCATAACTTAAAGTGGTGGCAGCGAGTACCGATTGATTGGTCAGATCACGTGCCCAGTGAACTGGCGTTCGTGACACCTACAATACCCTAAAAGTGGTGGACATGCCCTTTAAACAGTAATCAGCACAAACACAATTGAGAACATACGCACATTGAAAAAATAAAAAACAGTGCAGAAAATGATCACAAAACTTACACTTTGTGAGTTAGGTTTCAAATATTCCCCTTCATTCTCTTAAGTATTATCATTATATGATATAGGCAGTTTCTTTTCAAGTGACCAAATTGATGACAATTAAAGCATTGTGTTTTAGGATATGGCTGTCCACAGGGTCCGTGGATATTGGGATTCTGAACGAAGGGAGGGGGAGCAGGTTAAAAAGGGGAACTAGGTGTTGGCCGGGGGCCAATAAATCCTTTACCCCGGCACCTTTCCTGGCCCCTCCCAAATCCTGTCATAGGAGGACCCTGTGGAGTTACAGGGAAAAAAAGTGTGTTCGGATGGGGCTGAGTAAACAGAGTGAGGGTAGAGAAAAATTGGACTCCTTTTCTGTTAATATGGTATATATTCATGAAAAGTATTTTGTGGACTAAAACCATTATTGAACTCGGGGGCAGCGGCCAATGGCGGAAAAGAGAATGTAGGCAAAGAAGTGACCAGGGTTGTGAGGACCTGGGCTTTCGCATAAGAGAGAAAAGAGGAAATAGGTAAAGAAGAAATAGCTAGGTCGTTGGCTCCAGGGGGAAATGAGATATTAGGTGGACTCAAGGAGCTGGCCAGGATAATAAGGTTAGGCGTGAGTTCATGTTCTTCTGCTGGGGCTTTGGCTGATGGCGCAAACGGTACCAACATCCTCTTTATCTTGGGTGAACTCTGGCTTCCAATACCTAAGATATTTCAGATGCTCTTGTACACTCAATTCACATGATTTAAACACCTTTTCTCCATTAAACCAGCTCCCACCTGCTGACCTCAAAGTGAATTTCAACCATTTAATAGCCTGTAATTGAAAAGTCCCTATTGATCGGCCAGAATGAGCCCATTGAATAAAACAGAGGAAACCCACCTGAGGTCTCGCTTAAGTCATGCCATATTTCGCACAGCTCTTTCATATGGGTTCCATGTTTCTCCACCATGTAAGTCACAGGCAGAGTGGGGTGGCATGGCTCAAGCTGTTTATCAGCCTTACAGAGTCGGACTTCCATCTTTAGGTAATGACAGTTCAGTTCTATTTACCAACAGATAATCACAGTTATCTCCCTTTAGTGCACCACTATCAATAAACGTGTGAGACCACGGGGTTGTTTCAGAACAAAATATTAGCAAGTAGACAGTCCTTAAATATATAGGCAAGATGGCTACTGGTATGGAAAGTGGAACTGGGAGTGAGCTGGCCAGGGTGTTGGCTGGGGGGGAAATGGGGAAGTAGTGGTCCTCTAAATGAATGATTGTGATTTGTAGCTGAGCTGAAATCATGCCAAACCTCACACAAATCTTTCATGTGTATTCCATATTTATCAGCCATGTGAACTACAGGCAGCTCGGGATGGCATGGTTCCATATACGCAGTTACCTTGCAAGGTAATATTTTCATTATCTTGGTAGTTAGTTTGATGCCATTAGGAAATTCTTTAAAGGGCATGGCCACCCCAAAACTATAATCCCCCCCAATACTGGACCCACTCTGTAGTGTAGAAATATCCTTACCTTACATCCCAGCTCCAAATGGTTCTCCAGCAACCCCCCCCCCCCCCCCCAAAGTCCAAAAAAGTGGCCACAAGGAGGATAGCAGAGTCCATATAGGACTCTGCCTCCTGTCTCCCCTCTGGGAGAAGTTTGACATGCGCAGTGCAGCCCTTCTCCCCCTCCCTCTCCCTCACATTTTGGTATCCCTTCCCCTAGTGTAAAACCCTTTCCATATGTTATAGCCCATGCTTCCCCAGCCCCAACAGCTATAATCATATTCTCAGAAAGTGCCCTAATAGTTACTTACCTCACCTCTCTCTTTCGCCCTTCTGAGCAGCCGGCAGCCACGTCCGTGATTGGCTGCCTCTCAGCCAATCACAGACGCGGCTGCCGGTCCCCTGCTTGCAGTTCGGTGCAAGCAGAGAGCCAGGGCAGTGCGGCGAAGGAAAGGGGTAAGGTAAGTAACTATCGGGGGATTTTCTGAGAATATGATTATAGAGGTTGGGGTTGGGGGAGCATGGACTATAATATATGGAAAGTTTTTATAAAGGGTGCGTTGTTCCCATTTTTTTCATTAGAATCTCAATGATGCACTTATGAATTTCAAACAGAGTGGACTCTTTCAAACAGTAATTTGCAGATAGTCACCACTTAAAACAAATCTTTAGATCATGATATTAGCTGGTAGGCAGTCTTCAAATATACAAATCACAAGAAAAGCCCCAGCGAATAAGACTGCCCCGAAAATCAGTATACAATACCAGATAATATCAAGTTCTAGCAACATAAGTTCCAAGCTCCCTAGCTACACACCCCAGGCTTGTGGTTCCAACTTTAACCAATAATAACAACCCCCTAATTACTTAAAGTTGGAGTACAGTTAAGCTAAACCGCAGAACAATGTTAACCCCCTAAATACTCTCAAATTGTGGTACAGTTAAGCTAAACAACAGATAATGGCTAACAACCCCCTATGACCGGTTTACAGCTGAGGTACAGTTATGCTAAGACAATGCATACAGTTTGGACACCAGCTGCAATCTGAAACTGAGCTCAAACCTATATCCTTTGTAATCTTATGAAAGCACAGGCCAGGTGCCTTGTAGTTGAATTTAAACTCCTCAGTCGGTGTCTCTGTTCCGTCCAGACAGATAAGGAAACCAGGTCAGTATCCTGGAGACCACAGAGTCCCTTCGTGGTTCCATTTGTAAGGGCCAAGTATTTCCAGGGCAATAAATCCCAATAATCCACAAGGAAACTTTTAACATTGTGCTCCAAAGAGATATTATTTATTTGCAAATAGGTGCTTACAGAATAACAGAATATTCTAGTAAGCTTCAGAACAGTTCTGCTCTTTCAATTTAGGGTATATATAGGTAACATTCAGGACATTATAACATTTCTGGGCCAGTTTACATTTGGTGCTGATACATTATTTAATGTTGGAAAAGATACTGAGATGCTAAAAAGTTTGATATGGGAACAAAAAAAAAAGGTATGGAGTCAAAGGAGAAAAATATTATTCTCTCTCCTTACAAAGCACTGGTAAGGCCTCATTTGGAATATGCGTTACAATTTTGGAATACTGTGTTAAAACGACATCTTCGAAATGGAAAGGGTTCAGAGAAGGAAAACTAAATTAATAAGAGAACTGGTAGAGCTTTAAAAGGAAGATAGATTGGGTAAGTTACAATTATGCACTCAAGCAAAAATGTGCTTTTGTGGGAATATGGTCACACATTAAGACATCATACAATAAACTATCTGGTGCATTGTTCACCAAATAACATGTCAGAGAGGTTTTTTTAAAGGGCATGTCCACCCTACTAAGAAAAAATGTACCTTATGTATTAGTCCTGCAAGACCCCATTTCACTTTGTGGGGTTTGTGGGACTGAACTTCGTGACGTTATTTATTTTTTTTTAGGAGGGTGGACAGGGGACCTGGACGGGGCCCCCTTTGGCTCTGGGCCCCATAGCAACTGCTATGGCTGCTATAGTGATTTCTACGCCCCTGTCAGAGGTCACCCAGACATCCCGTAAGACTGGAAGAAAAGAAGTTTAGTCTTCAAGTTGCCTTATGTGAGGGAAGGCAACTATAGCGTAACACTGACATCAGTCCCTTCTATTAATTAATCGTCTTATTTGACCCATCTAATACCAGGTGAGACATTCCAAGCCATAGCCTGGGACACTGATCTGTCCTCACTAAACGTGTACTGGAGCAGTGTATATAAGCTTGACAGGCAGTTAAACGCCTCCCCAAAAGTTAAAGAAATCAGCCAGGGATAAAACCAATATTTATTAACTGGGAGGTAGAATGGTGTGGGAAGTAAATGAGGACAGAACCGTGAAATCTCAGCTTTGCTCAGGCAAGAAGATGACGTCTCCGGTAGAGAAAGCAGCTCCAGACAGCACATTACAGGAACACAGACTTCACAGAGGCTTGCTATACTGTCATTGCCACAATTTGCATACGACTACACAGCAGCTTCTATACAGTCCAAGACCTTTCACTTTTTAAGGTATGGTTTGTGTTATGTGTAGTATGGGTTGTAGAGGGCGCTCCACAGGCTTTCCAGCTCCTCAAATGCCCCTATATAACATATATTAATAGATATGGTGATAGGAATAGATATATTTAGTGGTAATTAGACATTTTGCCTTCAGTGGATATGGAGCTAAATACTAACTTAGTTGAATACCAATTAAATGAAAATTACATCTTCCCTCCCTTTGAGGGTCTTTTCTTTCCCCTTAGGTGTGCTGAACATGCAGTGGGGACTTAGAGTTAGAGTTAGAGGGCCATCCCATCCAAGGCTTCCTCTTTGGGTTGCCCGAATTTAGGTGATAGCATGAGGCCTCTGGGAGGAGGGTTGGGGGTTTAAGGAAGGTCTTTGTGCAATGATAACTATATTATCATTTGCTTATTCTCCATGGAGAAGGAGCTCAGATTTTTGGAATTTTACCAAGTGTGGCATTATGTTATGCTCCAAGACAGGAGAAACAAATGGGGGAGGTTAAACGTACTTTCATACACGCTCTTTCACATACTGTACATACACCTTCTTTCACACCTACTGTACTTTCATACACTCCTCCACACATACTGTTTATACACCCTCACACATACTGTTCATTAACCCTCACACATACTGTACATACACCCTCTCACACATACTGTACATTCACTTTTACACATACTATACATACAACCTCTCACTTATACTGTATATTTACACTCACATACTTTACATACACACTCACACATACTGTACATTCACACTTATATATACTGTACATGCTCACTCACACATACTGTACATATTCTTCAGGTAAACAAAAGTAGTAGTGTAGCGTACGAAGTGCACAAACTCCAAGCTGTGAATAATAGTAAACTTTATTCAAGAAACATGTGTGCTACATGTTTCACACTGACGTCCTTTCTCAAGGAAACCTGTAGCACAAATGTTTCTTGAATAAAGTTTACTAATATTCACAGCTTGGAGATTGTGCACTTTGTACTCTACACTGCTACTTTTGTTTACCTGAAGAGTTAAAAATTCAAAGAAGTGACATACAATATATAGGATAGGGTGAATCTCTACCCTATCAAAGTGCTTTTGATTTTTAAAGTGCTTTTTATATTGTTACAAAGTGCTTCTAGTGTGTTACACATATAATACATTATACATACAATAAAACATTCATCTTAAAAGTCCATAATATTTTGAGTAAAACTCTTTTGTAGGTTTCCATGCATACTACCGTAAGTGCTATTAGATTATTCTTTTTTTCTTAACAGTTGACAGTATGTTACCTAAGTGAAATAAAACAGTGTGTGACATACCAAAGGGTCTTAATTTAATTTCAGGTATAAAATACCTCTATGGATCAAGTTTATAAATACTATACACTGTTAATAAAATAAGTATAGTTATGTTAACAGTACAAGCAACAGGAGCAAAAAGCTTTCCTATTTCAGAGAAAACTACTTAGACCCGCATCTTCATTTATTCCCCAGGGAATGAGTGTAACACATCTATCCACTTGGCCTCTCTGTTCAAAGAAATGACTGCTTACGGGAGTCTCATACCTAGAGGCTGTACCATTATAATTTCTTATATTTCTCCTATGCTCGCCAATCCTAGTTCTGGCCTCACATTCAGTTTTGCCTACATATCCCCAACCACACGGGCATTTAAGTAGATATATTAAACCTTTTGTGGAGCATGTAGCAAAGTCACGTATCTAGGCTAAGTAGATAGATGTGTTACACTCTGTCCCTGTGGAATGGATGAAGACATGGGTGTAAGTAGTTTTCTCTGAAATAGGAAAGCTTTTTGCTTCTGTTGCTTGTTCTGTTTATGTATGTATGTATATGTTTATTTATATAGCACTACTTTTTAGGATCAGTAAAGTGTGCAAAAACGTTTGCGACCCTCCGTACTAACTGGTTTTCACTAAAATACCACTAAAAGGGGGAGTGGGGGTGGGTTTTGGCAGTTTTTGATTTTTTTCTTGTAATTGCAATTGTGCATGTATCCCATTTGAGCTAGTTGGTGGCCGTACCTCTGTGTGCACTGTGCACCCACGCATATGGCATACCGTTGGATTCAAGACATGTGGGAGATTTACATTTAGTGGGGTTTTTTACTTGCCATGTGGGTTTAGATAGGATTTCAACTTTTGAATCACTTGAGGAAAAAAAGGAAAAGGTAAGAAAATAACTTACAATTGGACGAAGAGTTGTGCCCAGGTATCTGCATTTTGATCACCCCTGCGCAGGGGTATTTGCATTCTGATCCAAACTTACCCTAATCATAAAATCCTGCGGGTATGTAGTTTCTAAAAATATCTCACTTGTGGGGATATTTTAGTTAATTTGGAAGATATTCTATGTTAACCATCTGAAGTGGTTTTACATTTCAATTTGGTGTAATTTTGATGGTGCAGTTTTAGTTTGGGGGGGTCTCCTGTACAGGAAAAGTGGGGTACCTACATATATCTGGTATTGTTAACTAAGTTAACTTAGTAAAAATGGGAAAAATCTGTGAGAATTTGCAAATTTTCATTTTTTTTTAGATATTTTACCCATTATTCCTGTAAAATTTCCTGAAAAGTTACAAAATTCTGTTATTGTGTTAAAGTACACTTGGTGCTGAAAAAAACAATGTATAATATTCCTGATTTATATTCCTGATTTATTGCAAGGTTTCCTACTGTAAAAATAATCTAAACCGATTGAGTGCAAATTCATGAAAATTCTGCTGGCACTGAGCGCAAACAAAATTGAAATTCTGCTGGCACTGAAAGGGTTAAGTAGTTTGCTCATCACACATACTGCACATACACTCACACATACTGCACATACACTCACACATACTGCACATACACTCACACATACTGCACATACACTCACACATACTGCACATACACTCACATACTTTACATACTCTCGCACATAAGTACTAACACAAAGTATTTTCCCTTTATTTATTAGCTCAATTTGTGTCACTTACTGTGCTTGAGAGAATAAAAGAAAAAAACAAATTGACATTTTTTTTTTATTGGCCTGGCTGCTGCCTATCTTCATGTGAGTTTTTTGACTAATTAGAGAGGTGGCCCTGCCAGTTATCTATCATTGTGTAACTATATATATGGTTAATCTTTTGAGATGACCCTGTGAACTTCGTCATATTTTTTACCATTAGAAATTTTATGTGAGTGTGGCATCTGAATTATGTTTTCTGGGGGACATTGTGTGTCAATAATGCATTTTGGTTAATTGCAGTACTTTTAAATGTAGGGGTTATTGTTGTGCAACATAGTCACTATAAAGGGGATATTGCAAAATGGCCAAATTTTGGGGCAAATTTTGTTTGGGCATTTTACGCTATAAAAATAAAACAATTACATTTGAAAAGATGTTGTACCCCATTGTTAATATGATAAAAAAAACTTTAAAGTTAAAGGGAAGTTGATATGATACACTTTAAAGTGTATTATATATATTTCCCCTTTAACTTTAAAGTGTACTGTGTCATATTACCTTCCCATTTAAAGTAAAGTGGTGGCTAATTTCAGCCAAATGCTGAATTTAGTTGTAATCCAGTTTTGCGGTTGGAGGAATAAATCCCAGTAATGTTTGTAGTGGGCATAATCTTTGTTCCTTTAGTTATAAGTCACGCAGATGCACTATTAGGAGTCCCATATGAAGTATTTTTTTCCTGTGAGACTTAGTGGAAAAGCTGGATTATATAACATGAGTGTCATAGCTTGTCCTACAGTTCTAGTACAGGTTTTGTAAAATAAATATGTTCCATTTGTGGAGTCTCCATTAAGAAGGTAGCCAAAGTAATGTTGCAAGATGATAATTCGATACCTGAAAGTCCAAATCCACTCATTATTTGGAATGTTGATGGTAAATCCAATCTATAATATGTGTAAGCATTGCTGGCAAATGGTATAGTTTAAAATCTGTCAGGCTCAGTTCCCTTGCTGCCTTACTACTAACCATAGTAGTGTTTGCTAGTGTAGAAAGTGCATTTTTCCAGATAAATGCAGAAAAGCTTTTCGTATTGTGTAAAAAAAATTATTGGATGACCTGTTTTGCCATGATTATAGTTCTGAAGATACCTTGCGTAATAGTGTAGAATAATTTAGCAAAAATAATTTGAAGAGGTCCTTGGGAAGATGTATTTCCAAGTACACTATGGAATGTGGTTACCATCTAAATTGGAAGTTAGGAAATTACTTTTAAGGTTTCTGTATCTAATAGTGTTATGTAAAATCTGAATTTTGGTTGCTCTCATGTATGTACAATAAAACAAAAATAAAATATAAAAGAACAATTAGTTCAAATGTCCTCATCTAGTTTAACCCTGTCAGTGCCAGCAGAATTTTTAGGATTTTGCCCTCAATCAGTTTAGACTAATTTTACAGTAGAAAACCTTGCAGTAAATCAGGAATATTATACATCGGGGTTTTTTCAGCACAAAGTTTACTTTAACATGGTAGAAGAATTTTGTAACTTTTATGGAGATATTACTGGATTTATGGGCAAAATATGTAAAACAAAAAAGCAAAATTTGCAATTTTTTTATGGATTTTTCCCATTTTTATTTATAGTTCTCTTTACATTATGCACAAAACTCTTACTATTTCTAAAAGCTCCCAAGTACAATGATACCAGATATATGTAGATACCCCACTTTTCCTGCACAGGAGACCACCCCCAAACTAAAACTGCACTTTCAAAAATATTACACCAAAGTGAAATGTATAACCACTTCTGATGGTTAACATAGAATAGCTACCAAATTAACTAAAATATCCTAACAAGTGAGAGATTTTTAGAAACTACATAACTGCAGGATTTTATGATTAGGGTAAGTTTGGATCAGAATGCAAATACCCTTGCGCAGCTCCAATTGTAAATTATTTTCTCACATTTTCTCTTTTTTCCCTGTAAAATTAGAGACAAAATCAAATGCGAATTTCAGCTAAAATCTGTAGAGAAAAGTTCAAAAGCATCTTCAGATGTTCTAAAAAATTAAAATAAAACAATATTCAAAGGTAGAAATCATGCCAAAAGCCCATGGAATGTAAGAAAAAGTTACCAAATATCAATCCCCCAAATTTACTGAATCATACAATATGCCATGTGCATGGTTAAAATAGAAGCAAAGTACCAGGCACTCAACCCAAATACGAGTTAAAAAGCAATCCCTTTATTGTGCAGCATTGGGAAAAAACATTAGGTGCTAGTAAGAACATTTAAAAACATATATATACATACAAAAATGGATACCGATTAGTAGCATAAATCACTGAGTATCTCCCTCACCAAATAACCATCTAAAGTGATAAGCATCAAACCCCGTATATACTCATCTGTAAACAAGTCTCAGTCACAGTCACAAGTCACCATGGGGGCTCCAGCATAGGTAAAGGCTGAGATCTATATCTAGATTAGTATGCATCGGAATCACACACAGGAAAGTGCGGGACGCTGAACGCGTTTCGCTACTCAAGCTTCCGCAACAGCGTACCTGTGTACAAATCAGGTTCCTATTTAAGCTATGTGGTCGTCTCTGGATAGTGACGTCAGCCAATAGCAACGTCTACAGTCTCCAGTCTACGGACGGCACAGTATCACCATGTTGTTATTAAAGACAAGTATAACACATATGCATAAATGTAAGTATATAGCAATAGACAAAAAACCCTAATGTATCCCAAAGATAACATAGAACAAATGAAACATAGTATAAGTCTAAATAAGAGAGTCTGTTGCAGAGTATCTGCAACGTCTCAGAGGGGAACACGTATGATACATACACATAAATGTAGCATTGCAAAATGTGAAAAGTAAACATCCATAGTAGTATATATGATGCCAGATGTATAGAGGCATCCTTAGATATACATGGAAAAGATCTCAAGTCAAATTGGCATCTCTAAGGTTCGTAATAATCCGCTATGGGGTGGTATCAAATCAAATTGGTATCTCCAAGGTTCATAATAATCCATAATGGAGTGGTATAATAATTCTAGTTACATATGATCTCGTAGCGGCAGTCATCCAAAATCAACCAGGGTAAGTAAAAAGTACACAGAGATTATCCAAGGTAAGTAATGTCATGGACAACCAGTAGTAGAACGTATCAACAGATGTTTTAACAGCTTGAAGATCCCAAGTATGATCCTCCTGTGGTGTATACAGCAAAGGCCAGTGAGCAAAAAACATGATGGAGATAAAATACTGCGTCTGAAGCCAGAAACATAGTCGTAGGCCAAAGTAGATCCCAACATAAAAGAGCACTCAGCCTTTCAGGACAGCGCGTCAATATGATCCTCCGATATAAAGATTGCACAGCGTGAAGTCAAAAGATGTCGTCCACTGAAAGCACACTCGTATTGTTGATCTCATAAGAGATAACTGAATAAAAATAAAATAATATAATAACAGCAGTCAGATAAATGGGGAAAAATCCAACTCCTCATTTAGTCCACTGGGAAGTTTTGAGTTTATAAATCAGACGACTCTCCAATCTCAGTAAATGTGTTTCGAGATCACCCCCTCTAATGGTGACATTAACTTTCTCCAAACCAAAGCATCTCATGCCCCTGTATGAGCCCCCATGTCTGTTCAAAAAGTGTCTAGCAATAGTTGTAATATTCTTACCGTCCAGGGAATTACGCTGTGCCAAACGTATGTCAGACAAATGTTTGCCTAGTCTATGTTTAAATTGCTGTTGTGTTTTGCCTACATATAGTAAGCCGCAAGTACACTGTAGTGCATATATCATATTGTTAGTTCTACAGTTAAAGTAATGTTTAGGACAAAACGCATAATCCCCTTTGGATGAACATACCTTTTCAGTATGGTGCATTAGTTCACAAAAGGTACAGTTCCCACAGGGGTAGGTGCCTGTGATTCTTTGGCCCCTAATTTCATTGTTGGTATATCTTACATAGTGACTCCTAATTAGGGAGCCTGTGAGGTTCTTGCTTCTTCTAGCAGTTAAAGATGGATTTTCTGTAACAAAATGACCTATATCATTATCATTTCTCAGGACATGCCACATCTTGCCCAAAGCGGCTTTAAGGAGATGCCACTCTGAGCCATAAGTCGTTATGTACCGAATCTGTTGATCAAATTTTTTTTATACGGGGTTTCAATAGTTCAGATTGTTTTAATTTCCTGGTTGTTGTATATTCCCTTTTTAACAGAGTGCGGGGATAACCTCTTTCAAGAAATCTTGAGGTAAGGTCAGCTGCAGCCACATCAAAATCCTTATTAAGAGTACAATTACGTCTGAGACGTAAATATTGGCCCTTCGGGATCGATTTCCTCAAAGTCTCGGGATGGGAACTATCAAAGTGCAATAATGCATTTGAAGCAATGGGCTTCCTGAATAATGTGGTTATGAGATGTCCTGCATGTTTTTTGATACAGACATCCAAAAACTCAATCTCTGTGGTAGATATATGATGGGTCAAAAATATGTTGAGGTCATTGGAATTAAGTAATCCAATGAATTCCAAAAGTCTCTGCCTGGTACCGCTCCACAGAATGAAAATATCATCTATGAAGCGGTACCAGACGTCAACATAAGCGGTATAATCTGCCAAATCCTCTGCAAATACGCGCTCCCTCTCCCACCAACCCAGAAACAGGTTGGCGTATGAGGGAGCGCATTTCGCACCCATCGCGGTGCCCCTAGTCTGTATGTAGTAAGACCTATCGAAAACAAAATAATTTTTGGTGAGGACAAATTCAAGAAGTTGCAAAGTGAAACCATGCCGTTCAGAAAGGCCTTTCCGTTCCATATTCAAAAAGTATTGTGTAGCCTCAATACCATTGTAATGAGCGATATTGGTGTAAAGTGATTCCACATCGCATGTCACGAGCAGATGCTCAGATGTAACGTCAATGTTTTGTAATTTGATTATGAGGTCCGACGTGTCCCTAACATATGAGTCAAGGCTCGTGACATGCGACTGGAGGTGCCAATCAATAAACTCGCAAGGTTTCTCATTGAGTCCTCCGATACCTGAGACAATGGGCCTACCTGGTGGAGTCGCAGAATTTTTTGTGGATCTTGGGTAGAAGGTAAAACGTGGGTATCACTGGATCGTACACTCGTAAAAAGTCTGCCTCTTCAGGTGTTATAAGCATATGTTCCACAGCATCATCTATGGGATGTAACAGTTGTTTAGAGAAAACATTTGTGGGATTAGTGGGTAGCCTTCTATAGTTAAGAGGATTTTTCAAATGTGTCAATGCCTCCTCTCTATAAAGATTGTCGGGCCAAAGAACAATGTTGCCCCCTTTGTCTGAGGGTTTAATGACTATATCTGTCCAGGAATTAATCTCCTTTACTGCCTCCCTCTCTTTTCTAGTTAGATTATGCCTTATACCAGCAGATGTATTCATTTTGTCAATCTCAATTAGAGTATTGTGTAATTTAGTTTTACGTTTAAACTTACTTCGAGGTGTGTCTTGTGTTGTTTCAAAACTAAATTTACACCAGTATTTTCTGATTTTCCTAGCATTCAAACCTTTTATCACAATACTCTAATTGAGATTGACAAAATGAATACATCTGCTGGTATAAAGCATAATCTAACTAGAAAAGAGAGGGAGGCAGTAAAGGAGATTAATTCCTGGACAGATATAGTCATTAAACCCTCAGACAAAGGGGGCAACATTGTTCTTTGGCCCGACAATCTTTATAGAGAGGAGGCATTGACACATTTGAAAAATCCTCTTAACTATAGAAGGCTACCCACTAATCCCACAAATGTTTTCTCTAAACAACTGTTACATCCCATAGATGATGCTGTGGAACATATGCTTATAACACCTGAAGAGGCAGACTTTTTACGAGTGTACGATCCAGTGATACCCACGTTTTACCTTCTACCCAAGATCCACAAAAAATTCTGCGACTCCACCAGGTAGGCCCATTGTCTCAGGTATCGGAGGACTCAATGAGAAACCTTGCGAGTTTATTGATTGGCACCTCCAGTCGCATGTCACGAGCCTTGACTCATATGTTAGGGACACGTCGGACCTCATAATCAAATTACAAAACATTGACGTTACATCTGAGCATCTGCTCGTGACATGCGATGTGGAATCACTTTACACCAATATCGCTCATTACAATGGTATTGAGGCTACACAATACTTTTTGAATATGGAACGGAAAGGCCTTTCTGAACGGCATGGTTTCACTTTGCAACTTCTTGAATTTGTCCTCACCAAAAATTATTTTGTTTTCGATAGGTCTTACTACATACAGACTAGGGGCACCGCGATGGGTGCGAAATGCGCTCCCTCATACGCCAACCTGTTTCTGGGTTGGTGGGAGAGGGAGCCCGTATTTGCATAGGATTTGGCAGATTATACCGCTTATGTTGACGTCTGGTACCGCTTCATAGATGATATTTTCATTCTGTGGAGCGGTACCAGGCAGAGACTTTTGGAATTCATTGGATTACTTAATTCCAATGACCTCAACATATTTTTGACCCATCATATATCTACCACAGAGATTGAGTTTTTGGATGTCTGTATCAAAAAACATGCAGGACATCTCATAACCACATTATTCAGGAAGCCCATTGCTTCAAATGCATTATTGCACTTTGATAGTTCCCATCCCGAGACTTTGAGGAAATCGATCCCGAAGGGCCAATATTTACGTCTCAGACGTAATTGTACTCTTAATAAGGATTTTGATGTGGCTGCAGCTGACCTTACCTCAAGATTTCTTGAAAGAGGTTATCCCCGCACTCTGTTAAAAAGGGAATATACAACAACCAGGAAATTAAAACAATCTGAACTATTGAAACCCCGTATAAAAAAAATTTGATCAACAGATTCGGTACATAACGACTTATGGCTCAGAGTGGCATCTCCTTAAAGCCGCTTTGGGCAAGATGTGGCATGTCCTGAGAAATGATAATGATATAGGTCATTTTGTTACAGAAAATCCATCTTTAACTGCTAGAAGAAGCAAGAACCTCACAGGCTCCCTAATTAGGAGTCACTATGTAAGATATACCAACAATGAAATTAGGGGCCAAAGAATCACAGGCACCTACCCCTGTGGGAACTGTACCTTTTGTGAACTAATGCACCATACTGAAAAGGTATGTTCATCCAAAGGGGATTATGCGTTTTGTCCTAAACATTACTTTAACTGTAGAACTAACAATATGATATATGCACTACAGTGTACTTGCGGCTTACTATATGTAGGCAAAACACAAGAGCAATTTAAACATAGACTAGGCAAACATTTGTCTGACATACGTTTGGCACAGCGTAATTCCCTGGACGGTAAGACTATTACAACTATTGCTAGACACTTTTTGAACAGACATGGGGGCTCATACAGGGGCATGAGATGCTTTGGTTTGGAGAAAGTTAATGTCACCATTAGAGGGGGTGATCTCGAAACACATTTACTGAGATTGGAGAGTCGTCTGATTTATAAACTCAAAACTTCCCAGTGGACTAAATGAGGAGTTGGATTTTTCCCCATTTATCTGACTGCTGTTATTATATTATTTTATTTTTATTCAGTTATCTCTTATGAGATCAACAGTACGAGTGTGCTTTCAGTGGACGACATCTTTTGACTTCACGCTGTGCAATCTTTATATCGGAGGATCATATTGACGCGCTGTCCTGAGTGCTCTTTTATGTTGGGATCTACTTTGGCCTACGACTATGTTTCTGGCTTCAGACGCAGTATTTTATCTCCATCATGTTTTTTGCTCGCTGGCCTTTGCTGTATACACCACAGGAGGATCATACTTGGGATCTTCAAGCTGTTAAAACATCTGTTGATACGTTCTACTACTGGTTGTCCATGACATTACTTACCTTGGATAATCTCTGTGTACTTTTTACTTACCCTGGTTGATTTTGGATGACTGCCGCTACGAGATCATATGTAACTAGAATTATTATACCACTCCATTATGGATTATTATGAACCTTGGAGATACCAATTTGATTTGATACCACCCCATAGCGGATTATTACGAACCTTAGAGATGCCAATTTGACTTGAGATCTTTTCCATGTATATCTAAGGATGCCTCTATACATCTGGCATCATATATACTACTATGGATGTTTACTTTTCACATTTTGCAATGATACATTTATGTGTATGTATCATACGTGTTCCCCTCTGAGACGTTGCAGATACTCTGCAACAGACACTCTTATTTAGACTTATACTATGTTTCATTTGTTCTATGTTATCTTTGGGATACATTAGGGTTTTTTGTCTATTGCTATATACTAACATTTATGCATATGTGTTATACTTGTCTTTAATAACTGTACAATATCATGTGATGACGCCGTAGTTATAGATCCCGCCGCCTACGATTTGCGTCGGAGGGTTGCCATGGTGATACTGTGCCGTCCGTAGACTGGAGACTGTAGACGTCGCTATTGGCTGACGTCACTATCCAGAGACGACCACATGGCTTAAATAGGCGCCTGATGTGTACACAGGTACGCTGTTGAGGAAGCTTGAGTAGCGAAACGCGTTCAGCGTCCTGCACTTTCCTGTGTGTGATTCCGATGCATACTACTTATCTAGATATATCGTCCCTCAGCCTTTACCTATGCTGGAGCCCCCATGGTGACTTGTGACTGTGACTGAGACTTGTTTACAGATGAGTATATAAGGGGTTTGATGCTTATCACTTTAGATGGTTATTTGGTGAGGGAGATACTCAGTGATTTATGCTACTAATCGGCATCCATTTTTGTATGTATATATATGTTTTTAAATGTTTTTACTAGCACCTAATGTTTTTTCCCAATGCTGCACAATAAAGGGATTGCTTTTTAACTCATATTTGGGTTGAGTGCCTGGTACTTTGCTTCTATTTTTGCTATGTTACTGTTGTTGTTACCATGAGCACCTCCCGTCCACTTGGACATTAACCTGCCTAGTGCACTGCTGCCTTTTTTTTTTTTTTTTTTTCTTTCATGTGCATGGTTAAACACGCGGACGTGGAAGCGAAAAGCCACCGAGTGAGAGAGTGCACGATGGCTCAAAAACAGCAAAAATATTCAGCCATGAAACACTGTAGTTTGTGTATTCATACCATCAATGGTATGGGTGCAGTTCTTTGTAGAAGTTTGCACTTTTTGCAGATTTTCTGGAAAAAATTATTAACTTTCAAAGTAGAAATCATGCCAAAACCCCATGGAATGTAAAATAAAGTTACCAAATTCCCCAAATGTCCTGAATCAAATGGTATGTTATATGCATGTTTACACACACGGATGTGAAAGCCACTACTCAAAAAGTGAGCCAATGTGCAGTGGCCCAATAGCAGCATCTTTCCAGATTTTTCAATCTTAACACCCCTCTAACTCAAGCCCCAAAACTACATATTCTCAGAATCTATTCACCTTCAGCTAATCAACTGTGCCATTTTTTCCTTCATACCTTAAATTGTGTGTGCGCAGATTTTTGTATAACTTCACACTTTTAGCAGATTTTCTGAAAAAAATAAAGAAAAATCAAGTTTCAAAGTTAAAAATTCCTTCCAAAACCCCAAGTAATGAAAAAAAACTTGACAAATATCAATCTCCTAAATGTCCTGAATCAAATGTTATGCCATATGCATGGGTGCATACAGAGACATGGCCACCAACTATCTCAAATGGGAAGCATACACAATTGTAATTACAAGAAAAAATTAAAGTGCTCTGTAATTTGAACAGCCTACACTTTTCCAAAGGAAACAGCCCCGTAACTTGGAGATACCCCCCACAAACTATATATTTTCAGAATCTACACACCTTCAGCTACGTTGCCAAGCTTTCATGCATACATGAAGAATTCTAGACACATTAATCCAAAGAAATCTGTGTTTTTAGGAGATTTCGTGAAAAACAAAACGATTCAAAGGTTGAAATCCTACCTAACTAAATCCACTTGACAAACAAAGAAACCCCACTAAATGTCAGTCTCCCATATGTCCTGAATCAAATGGTATGCCATATGTGGGTGCACAGAGACACCTGGCCACCAACTAACTAAAATGGGATGCATGCACAAGTGCAATTATAAGAAAAAAAATCAAAGTGCTCTTTAATTTGAACAGCAGTCCCTAACCTTGGAAATGCCTCCCACAAATAAAAATAACCTCTAAATGTCAATCTCCCACATGTCCTGAATTAAACGGTATGCCATATGCGTGGGTGCACACAGAGACATGACCACCAACTAACTCAAATGGGATGCATGCACAAGTGCAATTATAAGAAAAAAATCAAAGTGCTACATTTTTTCGAAGAAAACAACCCTGAATCTTGGAAATATCCCCCACAAACTATATATTTTTGGAATCTACACACCTTCAGCTACATACCGGTGCCATGGTTTCTTACATACATAAAAAATTCCAGAAGCTGTCATCCATAGAACTCCGTGCTTTTAGGAGATTTTGTGAAAAAATAAAATAAGATGATTCAAAGGTTCAAGTACTACCTAAATCCACTTGACAAGTAAAAAAAAAAAAAAAAACACTAAATGTCAATCTCCCATATGTCCTGAATCAAACGGTATGCCATATGCGTGGGTGCACACAGAGACGTGGCCACGCATTTGCAATTACAAGAAAAAAAACAAAAAAAGCTACAACCCACGCACACACACTTCCCTTTTTAGTGGTATTTTAGTGAAAACGGTTGGTACCGAGAGTCGCACAAGTTTTTGCACACTTTACTGATCCTAAAAATTAATTTGGCCTTTTTTTGGTACCTCTGCAAAATTTCCCAATAAAATAGGCTTGGTTTACCTTGGAGGAATATCCAGAAGAATTTTTTGTGTGTGAATTTCGCTATATTTTTTTTTTTTTCATTCCCAAAGAACATCATCAGATCATCGGAGGGAAGGATAACAAATTTGGAGTATGGGCAAAAATGGCCATTTTCAAGTCAAAATCTGATTGGAAAAATCACTTCCCGGAAATCATTTTCCAGGAATTGATTTAAAAAAAACTCTATTTGTGAATGAATCCCTGATTCATTCACAAATACTATAGCAAGCTGGCAGGTAGTGTCTACTGCACTAGACCACCAGGGAGGAAGTGGGGGAAGACTAAAGCGAAGCCCAGGACCTCCAGTGACGATACCGGTTTCCCTTTCCGCTACAGCTCTGCGATCTCCTTACCACCAGCACCAGGTAGGGAACCACAGCATTCCAGGGGTATTTTATACCTGATCCCCAAATTGGTTTCGGACGAAATCGAGGGGGCTGGGGGGGCACTTGAATGCTGCTCCCGATCGCCCGTAGCTAGCTGCCCTAAAGGGACAGCAGTAAAAGTGTCCAGATCGTTGATTTTATGATCTGTAGCAGGTCCCTTCATCCACAGAATGTGAAATTTAAGATCTACTTAATCAACCATTTCTTTAAATATAATGTTTCCATATACTTTGCATGAAGAAAGTGAAGGTCTTTATTTCACACTTCTAACCTCATTCACTGGGATACACACAATGCTAAAATTACTTGAAAATATAAATATGGTAATGTGACCTCTAAAAGTACTTCTAGGCAGCCAGTCTGATGCCAATACTGTTTAGGGTTAGGTTGGGGAATCCTTCCTGGCACAAAAAGAAAATCGGAAATATCAATACCAGTAACATGCAACATTCTTTGTTTTTATCTGAGTGTCCTCTGACATGATCTATTGGTGCTTCAAGTGTTTACATTTAACCTCTTGGAACTTAGCTCTCTGCTTTTGTACAACCATGGAATGATGCAATGCTAGTGTTTTGAAAGTTTTTCCGGGGGGGGGGGGGGGTTATTGGCGGGAGGTTTAGGAATTTCAACCAGTGAAATTCTCCAGAAATCTATAGTAGGCCCATGAAATGCACATTGTTACTTTTGTTGGTGGTTTTCTGTTTCGTGTTTTCATTAACTATTAATTTATATTTGATATTTGTGATTATTGATTGTTTCTTTTGGGTATGTAAGTTGTTGTGTGAAAAATTGGATTGTATTTTTACAATGTAAATGTGACAAATTATTACTTACTTGCCTGGCTTATAACATAATTTAAGGAGAACTATATAGTGTGGTTCTATCTCCCCAAACAACCCCTCTCTCCTTAATACCCAGGGTGAGGACCTAAACAAATTTGTCCTTATCCCTTAATTTGATATACCAAAGCTTCAGAGTCTGTTGGCAGTTCCTTCTGGCCCCGCTCCTTGACAATGATCGTGTTAAGTGCCAACACCTTCTACCAAATAAAGGGCTAACCACCCTTTCCATCAATAGAAACAGACTTGTTTGTTGGAGCAAAAGGCCACAGCAGTATATCGAAATGAACATATTCGCTTTAACAACAATATAAGTGCTTTTTCTAGTAATAAAAATGTAGTGATCACACAGTAAGTGTGTTTCATAGAATTAAACACTCCCTCAGCCGCAGTCAGTCAAAGAGTGCCTACCACCCATTGAGCTTGAATGTTAGTTGGTCTTCTGGCAAAGGATCATCACCCTAAACATCACACCTTGGTAAAACCATATACCTCACCAATATTCACCATCCTCTACTCTATAACCCAGCACTTGCTGTAACAAGTGCTGAAGAATAAACCTATTTTTGTGTTTTATTCAGGAACCCCGGGAGGGCAGGAGGGAGTCATCTGCTTTCCAGCAACAAGTGAAACTCGTGACTGTGTGTCTTCCTGCATCAAACCCCCTCCCCTTGCTGACTTTTTAACCCCTGCTTTTAAGTGCTTTTCTAGCAATAAAACAAAGTAAAACTTCAATTATGCAGTAAGCATTAAGAACTTCATTTGGAAAATTTTTCCATAGAATTAAACATCAGCATCAAATTAGCTGCAAACACACCAACTCAATAAGTGCTTACTGCAGATTGGTTATAAACATCACCCCTTGGTAAAACCACATTCCTCACAGCCTCCATTCTCTACTCTATGGACCATTGCCACTATAGGCAGGGTGGAGAACTTTAGTCCTCCTCCACCCCACAACAGCAGGATGAGCAGATTCCCAGAAGTCTAGATTGAACAAATCAGATCCTGTCTTATTTAAATGAACTTAGGCCCGTCCATACAACTCAGTAGAACATGACTCCAGCTCCGCATGGGGACAAACAAGGCCTTTGTTCCACAATACAAATTTTCCCATCACCCTGTTAATTATTTTTTTTACTTTTTCCAGGACTCCCTAGTCCCTGGCTCCCTTCCATGTCTGACCAGATCACTTAAATTGTGGAAAAGGCAGACCATAGGCGCATTACATTTATAATCCTTGATAACCATCTTCATGGGGATGGAAACAATGTCATACACCCCCCCCCAGATGGACTATCAAAATTACTGGGGTTGGTGGGGGTGGCATAAGCCATCAAGAAAGAGAGAAATCTGTGCCATGACCACTACCTCCTGAACTGGAAAACTGAGCTGCCCTCCCTCTGTTTGTTCAGCCATAGTTCTAGCTGCATATTACACCATAGGTCCACAAATTAATAATGCCTAAAACAAAGAAAAACAATAAGGAACAGTGCTTGTGAAGGTTCTCATTCATCCAGGTCATGGTATGTCTGTTGTATTCAATTAAATCAACTGGACTTGAAATGTAGTTCTTGAAGACGTTTCGCTAGCCATCTGACTGGCTTTCTCAATTCAGAATGACTTGTACAAGAATCTGTGGCAATTATGTAGAGAAAGCCAGTCGGATGACTAGCGAAACGTCTTCAAGAACTACATTTCAAGTCCAGTTGATTTAATTGAATACAACAGAAATAAGGAACAGTAACACTGGAGAACTATACTCTGCAGCCCCTATCCCTATCTCTGAAAAACTTTTGACATACTGCCTGAAACTGATATTGGAACAGAAATAATCCATATTGATGCATTAGTGGAGACCTAAAACTTGTGGTCTGACTCCCTTGATAATCCTGAAGTACGGGGGTGGGTGGGGGGGGGTTGACTTCCCCCCCAGGTGACAAAAAAAATAGGAATAGAGCTAATGTTATAGTTCCAAAAGAAAATGAAAACCAAAGTATTCTTACATTTGCTGTTTTTTTCCCATTTTAGGAGAAGACTACACCATCCAGACCAGAAGCTTACCCTATCCCCACACAAACATGTGCAAGAGAGTATTTTACCTTTCCAGCTCAGAAATCTCAAGATCGAATAGGTACTGCTGCAAACCAGAGGCAAGAGTGTGATGATAAATTCCAAGTTCAAAAGAGAAGCACTCATGAAAGCAATACTTTACAAGTAAGTATTAATTACTTTGGAGATGCAGAATTATTGTGCCATACTATAATCATTGAAATATTTGTTTGTTAAATAATGTTTATTTTTTGATAAATACAAATAATTTAGTTTAGTCTTCCCTCATCTGGTTAGTATAGTATAGTATTTGAGGTTGAATAAAGACATACATCCATCCAGTCCAACCCATCTATCAATATGCTCATTTCCTTTCTAACTGTTGATCCAGAGGAAGGCAAAAAATTTATGAAAAGGAAAAAAATGCACCAGTTTATTGTATGGCTCGTTAATGTATTTATACCCAGGAATCATATCCCCACCCAAGAGCATTTTTCTCCAGAGTACATAATTGTAATTTTTCCAGTCTCTCTTCATATTCAAGCTCCCCCAATCCCCTTATTACTTTAGTTGCCCTTCTCTGAACCCTTTCCATTCAATAGATGTCCTTTTTGCACACAGGATTCCAAATTTGCACTGCATATTCCAAATGAGGCCTTACTAATGCTTTGTAAATAGGGAGAACAACATTTCCCTCCCTTGAATCCATACCTCTCTTTATACAAGACAATACCATGCTGGCTCTGGCTGTTGCCTCCTGGCACTGCTTGCTACCTTTAAGTTTGTTATCCACCAAAACTCCAAGATCCCTTTCCAACGGGGTTTCAATTAACACAGAGCCATTTATAGTATAAGCAGCACACGGATTTTTAAGTCCAAAATGCATCACCTTACATTTTTTCAACATTGAATCTCATCTGCCACTTATCAGCCCAATGTGACAATCTATCTAGATCCCCCTGCAACAATTGCACATCCTCTGAAATTTTTAATGGTCGACAAAGTTTTGTGTCATCAGCAAACACAAAAATATTGGTGACAATACCCACTTCTAAATCATTAATAAATAGATTAAATAGATGCGGCTCCAACACAGAACCCTGTGGGACCACATTTAGCACTTAAGTCCATAATGATGAAGCCCCATTAACAACTACTCTCTGCATCCTATTCTTTAACCAATTTTCTATCCATGTACAAATGTGCCTCCCCAGACCAACAGACCTTAGCTTATACATTAGACGCCTATAGGGGACTGTATGAAAAGCCTTTGCAAAATCCCAGTATACTACATCTACTGCTATGCCAGATTCTAAGTTTCCACTTACTTCCACATAAAAGCCAAGCAAGTTAGTTTGACAAGATCTATTCCATCTAAATCTATGCTGGTTACTACTTATAATGTCAGTCCTTGAAACATACTCTAGAATATGTTCCCTTATTAAACTTTCCAGTATCTTCCCCACCACTGAAGTTACACTTACAGGCCTGTGATTACCCAGCTGTGAACAACTACCCTTTTTGAATATTGGAATAACATCAGCCTTTTTCCAATCCAGAGGCACACATCTGGACATGAGGGAATCTGCGATAATAAGAAACAACTGCAATAATAAGAAACAATGGCCTAGATAAAACTGAACTTAGCTCCCTAAGGACCCATGGATGTATTTTATCTGGTACAGGAAATTTATAAATATTAACCTTATTTAATTGTTTCTGTTCCATATCCTCGGTTAACCAAAGTGCACTTACATATTTTATACCAGATATTTATGATATCTGTACTTGAATCTTCTATAGTGTATACAGAGGGGAAAAAATAAGACATTTGCTTTATCGCCATCCTTCGTAACTAACATATCCCCATTAATTAATGGTGCCACATTTTTAGTCCAAATATTCTTACTATTAACCTTTTCAGTGCCAGACAGTTTTGCAAATTGTCTACCCTTTTTTGCCAAAAGAATTTTCAGGATTTTGCACTCATATGGTTTAAACTAATTTTACAGCAGGAAACCCCCCAGTAAATTAGGAATATTATACATTGTTTTTTTAACTACATTTCAAGTCCAGTTGATCTAATTGAATACAACAGATATACCATAACTGACAGTTGCTAACTGGAAGAACCTGGAACCAGAAACAGGACATTGTGCAGGATTTCAGGTTACACTTATATATTTTTAAGATTTCAAACTATTACAGTTCAGGGTTTTAGAGGTGCTTTACCTGTCTGTAAGTTTTCATTGTACTTGCCCTTTAAGGAGATTCACTGCAGCACTATCCTATGTAACTACCACTCACTATACATTACCATGTACCAAGTAGAATGAGGAATATATACAAAATTCCAGAGGGTTTAAACCAGATGCAGTTTGTGGTTGATAATTATGTCCCCTGGCAGCCTCCGTCTCTCTTGCTTCTTACATTTTTCTATATCAGCTGTGTGTGTGTGTGTGTGTATGTGTGAGAGCTGAAGCCGGTGGGGGAGGAGCAGGAGGAGGGAGGGTGGGAGAGGAAGCCCTGTCTGCCCAGCACAGCGATCCTAGGGAGCTGGATTCATCTGATCGGCCCTGTCTCACAGACTGAACGTGGGGAACCTTCTCCAGGTAACATTATCATGGTTCTTTCCACCACACTTCTTTAGTGGGGGATGACAGTGGCAGCTCCATGGTTTGGCTTTGACTGGCAGTTCCCCAGTATCAGCACCAAGTGCATCATCACCATCACCATTGGTGCTTTTTGTCCTTAGAATCAATCAGTGCAGACTGCAACCTAGTGCTGCAAATCTCCCACCTCCACTGGGGATCCTCATCACCCCGTGGTACACACTGTCTGGTTGGATTCTTTATAGGGAGAAATGAACATTGCATTGTATTGACTCCATGTGTGGGGATCCCAGTCATATAGTATTTGCAATGGATCATGAACCTACATTATCCTGCCTACCCCCTCAGGTTATTGTATGTGTGCAAGAGGACCCAGTGACATTATTCTGTATGTGCAGGATCAACCCCCACTGCTCTTTCCCTTAGATTATTCTGGCTCTATTAGCCTTTAGTAAGATGATACTGTACATAATGCAGTTCTCCAGATGTTTGAAAACAACTCCCAGCATTCTCTGGCAGCAGAATGCTGGTAGTTGTAGTTTTTAAACATCTGGAGGGATGCAAGCTTAACATCCCTGCGCTATAGTATTGTTGTATATGCGCAGTAGCTCTGGTACTTTCCATATTATTATTGTGGATGTGCAAAGGCCACTTTGCTTTTCTGTGGGGTTTTTTTTTCATTGATGGGCTATTGCCAATACTGCCTTTTCCATAGACCTGAATGGCCCATGTTGCCATTCTGTATAATTTTTCTGTATTGTTATAATTCTATAGAATTATTCTAGATTTCCTAGAAATCCTGGATCTGCGATGTTGTTTGGGCTGCTAATATTGACCTTGTTGGCGTCTAGAATAGTTTTATCACAAGCAATAACAATTCAAATGGATGACATGAGAAAATGTAAAGTGTAATAATAATAAAAGACCATTAGAGCAGGACATTGCAGCTGTAGAAATGCAAATTGCTGCCGAGTATCCTAATTATTGTAGTTCAACACCAGCTGGGGGTTTGGAGGTTGAATCTCTCTTCTTGCATGTAGGAATTTGTAAACATAAGGGATACTGTGCATTGCAGGAATCCTATAACAACTTTCAGTACAGAAGGAAGTGGTTTTAGGATGTAGTAAAAGCAATTACAGTGATGTTAACTGTAACTTTTATACTGACCTGTAGCCCTGACATTGCAGGGCTTTCTAAGAAAAAGCTAACCAAAGATACATCTTTGCCAGATTGGTAAAATCTTTCATTTTACCAAGACATTCCTTTCTGTCACTGGTATATACATGGACAGTTTGAATAAATCAATGTAATTGGCAGTGTTGAACTTTTCTGTATTTGATAAGAAAATCCCAGGAATCCCTTACATCTGAAGACTTTTCACATTGTGAATCAGAAACAATTGTGAATTGAACCATGTAAGTTAAAGCATGGCTGCTGATACAATCCCTGGCTTTAATGCCATTCTGGGATGTAGTTAGCCCTGGTGCAAAAACTGGCATAACCTGTATCAAGGTATATATATATATATATATATATATATATATATTACACACTACTACAGTATACATTATATCTCTATGTGTGATTTATATGGAGTGTATGTTTATACCTATATACATAGCTTTTACCTTTATATGGAGTACATACAGTATTTATAGGTTCAATGGAATATATATGATAAGTAAAATTAATGTATATCAGGGATGTCATACTGCACCCAGGGAATGCCGGGAGTTGATGTTTTTAAACATCTGGAGGGCCACACAATCTTGACATCCCTGATGCATATTTATATAGAAAGTTACTTTATTCTCATACGATTGACCACATCCTGTACCTGATATCCCCCACTAGATTCTGTCTGTACAAGTGTAAGTAATCTTACCAGAACATGGGTATTGTTACATAATTACCATGTCAATAAGCCAGGCATAATTACAAAATGCAGCGATCACTGGGGTACAAGTAGACCCCCCTAAAGTTGGCCAGAACAAGAGCTGCATCCCTCCAGATGTTTCAAAACAACTCCTAGCATGCAAAAGGAATGCTGGGAAATGTTTTTAAATGTCTGAAAGGCCTTGGGTCAGACATCCACTAGCTAAGAGTTTTTTTTTTTTCTTGTGTGGTTGCATGCGATCTGTGCTAGAATTGGTAATAGCATTTTTAAAAGCAGGCTGGACTGCATCACACAGCAAATGTGACGTAACATTGCTCTTTAAGGCTAGGTCCCACTATCACGCACAGCAGCGCACACAGGATATTTGCAGTGCGTAATACTACACAGTAGTAAGATCCAGCCCTTAATGCACATTGGTCTTCATTATTTGGTATCCCTAAATTATCCAGCATTTGCTGGCCCTTGTTCTATGGTATCTGGAATTTCCTTGGCTGTTTCATTTTGTGGTACAGCATTTAATATGCAGTAAATGTGGTGGTCACTGTAGTGTGCTAATTCTTATAAAGCATGGGGAATCCCGTTAAAGTATAGTTATATTATCTGCACCACAAAATCACGTTTGAGTAGTTTTCCAGTGATTTTTTCCCCAGATGGCTCTAGGTTTTTACTTTATATATTTATTGGGCCTGATATTAGAATGAAATTTGTAAGCTTCTATAAAATACTCAGGTTCTTAAAATGCATAAGCTTGGGGTCATCTCTGTGTGAGTTCAATGTGAGTCCACTCCTAATAAGATTAAAAAAGGGCACTACCATAACCAGTGATTTCATGGAGCCTAGTCTGGCATGACGATTAATGGACAGTTAGTAGGAACCACTAAGAGGCTTTTCAAACACCCACTGATGTACAAAGGATGGTGCAAGAGACGGACAATATGTTGGCTTTCAGTTTCAGTAATCCTACACAAGGCCGTATGCTGTTGGTCTTTACCATGAAGATTAAATTGAGTCCTAAATGCACATAATGTGTTTGGTTCACACTCCACTCATTATTTTAATTACAAACTACTTGTCCTATTATGATATTGCCAGTAATGTAGAATGCAGCCAGTCCAGCAATAAAAACTGTCTCCCAATTTTCACTCTCTAGTAAAATAAACAGTAGATGTGTCTGAAAGTATTGTCCTGACACATGGCACTTACCCCACATATTTTCAACTATTTTCTTCTTTTGTATAATATCGCACAACAAAATCATACATACTCTGACATTGTGTAATGTTTATTAAATTAAATTTTAGCATGTCTATGTTGTGATCCCCTAAAATAGACAAAAGGATTTCATGCAAAGAAGACGCTCCGAGACATAATAACATGACTCACTGAGGAGACTTGCAGGAACGTGATGGCCACGACCCTTGGATTTCATTGGTTAATCTTACAGGGAATGTCTGGAAGAAATGAGTTAGCTTGCTACACAGCAGGTTATGGCACCTATTAGTAGCTAAATTGTAATTTGTACAGACATTCATGAGACCCACAAATTGGAATTTTTACAGATATTTACAAGACCTACAATGGTATATAATCAAATCATAGGCTGACATTCTTTGTTTGCTTTTCTGTTAAAAGATATGTACACTGGGAAATTAATTTTTAAAAATTTCCCATTACTGGTAACTATGGGGAACGTACGCGTTTCGCTAACATGGAAATGCGAATGTTCCTGCAATTTCCGATGCGAATGCGTCCGCAAAAAGCGCGAACGCAAAAATAACTCGCGCTACCGCACTGAAAGCACGCAAAAGCGTGCACGCTTGGTGCGTTGTAGTGTGGCCTCATCCTTATAAATTTTCAGTGTTCAATTCCTTTAAGTATAGTTACCTTATATACTACTAGCAGAGTACCGTGTTACCTTTTTTGGTTCAGTCTTTTCTCAGCAGAGGGATCTCTTGATTCACAGATGACCGCACAAAAGTCAGAAAAAAGGCAAATAAGGAACAGAGACTTCTGGGTAATTTCCATGTTTCCATGGCAGAACGGAGACTTCTGGAAATTACCTAGAAGTCTCCGTTCCTTATTTGCATTTACTGAAGGGGAGCTGCAAAGCTTTTTTCTCTCCCTGTCTTATTTAATTTATAAGTGACGTCTGAAAAAAGGCTACTTTACAACTTTTACAAACCACCCCATATCCCTTTTTTCGACACACTTTAAGGGACAATTGTACTCATAAACTAACTGACTGTTTTGAAGCTCCTCCCCTCCTTCATTAACATATATCCTCCAATGTCAGAAATGGGAGAATGGTCAGTAAAAATGACTGTGGAGGAGCCAGAAAAAAGTTGGCTACTGCATCCGTATATAATTCCCCTTTAAAGGTTGTTGAAAAAAGGGCTAAGGTTTGTAAAAGTAGACTTTTTTTCCGTGTCCTGAAACATATGTATGCCAAGTCAAAATCATCCCAAACCAATCTGAAATTTTTCAGGAACATATATACATAATTTTTTTTTTAAACCATGTACTTGAGCAGTTAATTAGAAGGACAGAGCACCTGGATAGGAATTGGTAATTGGTGCATGTTATGTGGACTCTACGCTGGTATAACATAGGATTTATGTATTACTGACTCGGTTCCTGCAGAAAACTAGGCATTAAGTAGATATGCCTAGTAGACTGACTTTGCTATGCACCACATTGTTTCAATTACCTTTGATGTAGTAGTCTACAGGATTTAGTATAAACGCAATAGTAATCCAGTAGTGTCTCGTCTGGGGAAATCACTGCCTATGTGATATGATTTCCTTTGGTCTTTGTCAACATTGACTTCGTTAGTGAACATTTTTAGGTATTTTTTGCAAGTAGAACAACTCACTACCACACATATCCAGTTATAGTAATAAATAGAATTAACAATGTAACTTGTTAACATTTATCTATAACCTGTATAGTGACTTCAGTGGATATTCAATGACTGCTTAAATTGCCCCTGACCTATTGCAAGATACTCTTAAAATAAACAGAATATAACATAGAATGATGGGTCCCATTTTGTTCTATGCCAAATATTAACGCATAAGCTGTTAAAGTTGCCATTTGTGTATATAAAACCATGTTTCGTGTGTTTTACTACTGCATAAAAAGAATAGCAAAAACAATTCATTGGATTCCATAGAATGTATTGTACAGTTTATTGTCCGCAATAAATCGGGAGGTTTAAAGCCAACTATACTTGTTTAGGTCAGCAGTATTAATGTGAATACTATGTAGGATATATAATAACACGCCTGTTTATATCATTGTAATACTTAAAGGACAATTATACTCACCTTTTCCCCGATCCACTGCAGCATAGTACCCAGGGTGAGGACCTAAAATCGCTAAGTCCTAACCCTGGGTACTTTCCCTAACTCCTGCATTACTTACCGCAAATCTGCTTCGCCGATCCACACTGTTCCACTTCTCTTCTACTGTCAGTGACAGTCGCGAGGCAGCCAATTGGAAGACACGCCTCCTGCAGAGCGTATCTTCCTATTGGCTGCCTCACGATCTGTCACTGAAGCAGGAAGAGCGGAGGAATGGAGCGATCGGCGAAGCAGATTTGCGGTAGGTAGTGCAGGAGTTAGGGAAAGTACCCAGGGTGAGGACTTAGCGTTTTAGGTCCTCACCCTGGGTACTATGCAGCTATGGAGGAAGAGGAGCGAGGGTGAGGTGAGTATAGTTGTCCTAAGGACAGTATACTCACCTCACCTCGCTCCTCTTCTCATAGGCTAGTACCCAGGGTGAGGACCTAAAATCGCTAAGTCCTCACCCTGGGTTCTTTCTCTAACTCCTGCACTACTTACCCCAAATCTGCTTCGCCGATCGCTTCGTTCCTCCGCTCTTTCTGCTTCAATGACAGATCGCGAGGCAGCCAATAGGAAGATACGCTCTGCAAGGAGGCGTGTCTTCCAATTGGCTGCCTCGCGACTGTCACTGACAGTAGGAGAGAGGTGGAACAGTCTGGATCGCCGAAGCAGATTTGCGGTAAGTAGTGCAGGAGTTAAAGAACCCAGGGTTAGGACTTAGCGATTTTAGGTCCTCACCCTGGGTACTATGCTGCAGTGGATCGGGGAAAAGGTGAGTATAATTGTCCTTTTAATATGACACATGAACATTTAGTATGACACCTAATAACCCTATTTCTTTAGAAACACTGATGTAGAGTACTTCTCTTATCATATTCTATATGATTTGCAACATGCCTTTATCTTTTGTATCTTAATCTTCCCATCCACAATTTGCAGTAATAAAATGTCCACATTTTAAAAAATCTACTGTTGCTCAACAAACCTTACTAATGCTTGGAGATGGTCAAGTAATGTATGTTGGTCAAGTTCTAACGCACAGTGGGCTTTACATTGGTCATGCAAATCAAAAACGCGATTGGAACACAAAACATAATCCAAATCGCTTAATTGGGGCCTAGCACTTAAAGGGCATCTGTACTGAAAATGTAGTTTTTTAAATTGCCCATAAGTGGAAACTAGAATTCTTCCCAACTATCTCAGTACCATTTATTTGTTGCCCTGACGAAGCCCGCTGGAGGCGGAATGAAACGCGCGTTGGCCGATCCTCGTGGTTGAGGTGAACGCGTGAGTTGGAGTAATTTGGAATTTTGGAATGGCAGTCCATAGCATACTGACCACAGGACGGTCTGAGAGTCACGGAAGCTCAGAGTAACAGCGACTCAGACATACAAACTGGGTGAAGGTAGGGTGCAAGTTGCACACCAATTAAGTCCCGATTAAGTCAAACGCTGGGTTACTGGAGCCCTTCAGTAAACTCTGTGCATATGGATCTATGGTCATAAACTGTGCCTTATGATGGTCATGAACGTTATGGGACACTTTTCTCCTTATGGATCCTACTAGTACTATGAGAATTGGTACCGGATTGGGATAAGGAGTGATCCCTATATCTGTTCGGATGATTGCTATAATATATCCAACTCAGTATAACGTTCCCCCACCAGAGGAATAGAATTTTTAATGTTTTTAATATTTTTTCCACAATGTGCACTTTATATTTATGTGTGTGGTTATGGTCAATAAAATGGTATGAACCTTTTTGCTAATTTAGGCGAAGCTCGTTAATGCTAGTTTAGCTATTTCTTACAAGGGTTTATGAGGCAGTGGGTGCTAATATAGGGGTCTTTTTTCTACTTGTATATCTATTAACTTTCTCCCCCAGCACGACCTTCAATCAGGTTTATACGCTATACCCCATTTATTCACTAGCTGTGCCCCTCTACCCATGTATTGTTATATATTTGTTGATATACTCCCTATTTCATTAGATATCCAGTCTGAAACATCTTACATTTTAGCTGTCAATCAAGTTCCTTGGTAGCATGAACTCTTCTGTGCGCAGTTCTGCTGTAACTGGAATGGTGACAGTTGGTATGTGTGAATTGCATGATGGGAAATTCCCTCTTCCAATGCTGCCTCGTAGTTGTTACCAAGCATACTCATTACAAAGAGAGTCAGGTCAGGTGAAAAGGAATATATAGCAAATAAAATACTGGGGTGAAGGCATGCAGCAACACACACCTCAGAGTGAGGGCTACTTACATGTAGTAATTTATAGATAAGATGAGGCATTTTTTCATTATAGTTGCCCATTAGAAAAAACAGGAAAAATGCTCAGCTTTGCACCCATATCTCTCCCATGCTCCGTTCTGATGATGATATACCTCTTTCACGGTACAGTGGGGGGACCTACTTCTGTGGAGTAGTGTAGGCTAAATCTCTGTTAACAACACTGCAAAACTGCTTGCATCAGAAGGGGACATGTGACTGCAATTAAAGGCAGTAATCTTGTCTTTGTTTACATTTCTTCTGGGAAGTATCTATAGGTAGGATGCCAATGTCATTTTAAAGAACAGAATCTTTATTAAAAGAGAAGGTAGCAATTTAGAAAAATGTTATATTTGAAGAGATATCCTCCCCAATAATAAGAGTAAAATTGGTGTTTTAAGGTCCAGGAAAACTGTATGGAGAAAAGTGCATGCAACCCATACATGCTCAAAAAAAATTCTATTTCAGGACCATTTTCCTTTGCACAGTTACTTACTCCACTGTTTAGTGTTTAAAACTTTGAGTTATAAAACCACACTAATTTAACTGTTTCTTAAACTATATGGCAATTCAATATATTTTGCAAAAACAGTTGCTGGGCGAAAAGAAAAACAAAGAGAGGACAGTTGTTGTAATATGTCCAGTTTACTGAAACATTCCTGGCCCTAATTCTAGTCCTAATGACCTTGGTTCAACAAGTAACAGGTGTGTTCATGGCAGAGCTGCACTTTAGTGCCCAGATGTTGATTGATGTTCTGCACATGTGGAAACTGTTGTTAAGGGCTGAGAATCAATTCTCTGAGGCATTCTTGGCGCAGGATGTCTAATGGTATCCAAACACCTTTGAACTATCCTGAGCATTTCCTAAACGTGACAGGAGACTATAAACATTGTTTTAATATCTTGCAAATAGTTTTATTTATACCTCAAATCAGAATTTGAGTGGTTGCAGCACTGAGGTCCTGAGTTCGATTCCACCCTTGGACACACCTGCAAGGAGTTTGTATGTTCTCCCCGTGCTTGCGTGGGTTTCCTCTGGACACTCCGGTTTCCCCCACAATCACAAAGACTTACTGATAGGTTGTATGACAGGTCACGGACGCTTGCGAGTTCTGTACAGCTATAGCACGCAGTGCTGCTGCGGAGGATCGTGTAACAGATAAGTTTGCTCTAAGTTTGTTCCTGGCTGCACTAGCATTTAATATAAGGAATAGGAATAAGGAATAGTGATCGTGATATAGTGTCATTTAGTATAGTATTTGAGTTTGAATAAAGACAAATATTCATCCAGTCCAACCCATCCAGCAATATCCTCATTTCCTGCCTAACTGTTGATCCAGAGGAAGGCAAAAAAACCCCACCAAATTTATGAAGGGGGAAAAAATTCCTTCCTGACTCCAAGTGGCAATCGGAAATTTCCCTGGATCAACTCTACTTTATGTATCAATACCAGTAACTTGCAACATTCCTTGTTTGCAGAAACTCATCCAGCTTTTTTTTTTAAACTGACCAATGAACCTGCCATTACAACGTCCACTGGAAGACAGTTCCATAGCTTTACCGTTCTCACAGTGAAAAACCCTTTTCGAGCTTGAAGCCTAAACCTTTTTTTTTTTCAAGTCTTAAAGGACAACTCCACCCTCATAAGAACATCTTTTAGAAAGAATGGCCTCTTTAAAATATGTTGATATATCATAGTTTGTCCTATGAATTCATTACTGTATGCCTGCTATGTTTCTGGATGCCTCATGGAAACTGGGCCATTTAGAAACCTGTACTGAGCCTTATAGTATAGCCTTAAAGTAGCACAAGGATTTTTAAGTCCAAAATGCATCACCTTACATTTCTGAACATTGAATCTCATTTGCCACTTAGCAGCCCAATGTGACAATCTATCTAGATCACCCTGCAACGATTGCACATCCTCTGAAGTTTTTAATGGTCGACAAAGTTTTGTGTCGTCAGCAAACACAGAAACCTTGCTGACAATACCCACTTCCAAATCATTAATAAATAGATTAAATAGAAGCGGCCCCAACACAGAACCCTGTGGCACCCCACTTAGCACTTTAGTCCATAATGATGAAGCCCCATTTACAACTACTCTCTGCATCCTATTCATTAACCAATTTTCTTTCCATGTCCATGCTGGTTACTACTTATAATTTCTGTCCTTGATACATACTCTAGAACATGTTCTCTTTTTAAACATTGATTGAAGAATGGGAGGTAAGGCATAGCTCCTTATCCCCTCGGTCTTCAATCAATGCATTAAAGGAATAGTTCACTTTGGTAGTGAACTATTCCTTTAAGCAGTTTGAAACACTATTAAAGGAGAACTAAACTTACATTTTTTAAAACCTAATATGAACATTTTTCTTTTTTTTATTATTCTTTTCCTAGCAAAAGATAAAGCTTCCAAATATATCTGGGCTCTGCTTATTCCATGGTGGTGCTCCAGGTAAGGCACCAGGTTTAGATATACACAGTTAAGAAGGTCACAAGTTCAATACCCCAGACTTACTGGGTTTTTTCCCCTATTTTCTTTAAGCAAAACATAACACTTCTAAATGTAGAAACGCCAGTTTTAGAAACACAGCTCAGAAAATCACAAGTTTGAAGCTCCAGACTTACCTTTATTTTTTGTTTCCATTATATTTCTAGTAAAAGATTCTGTCTACCAGTGTTCTATAGAATATATTTGTTAGCCTAGAGGTAAGAGCTCTGCTTTTAGCAAGACAGAGTAAATGTACAAGTTGCAGGTTTTATTCCCCAGACTTACTTTTATATATATTTTTTTTTTTTGCTGAAATGTTGGCATTCCATTTCTTACATCCATGCTGTCTATGAAATACACTGCAAATATTACTTTTCTTTTTGTATTAAAAGTAAAGGATTATATCATTGTTGGGACGGGAGCAGTGAATGTGTTTGGAAAAAAAACTGAAATCCCTGTTCTGTGTCAGGGAGAGAGGGAGGATCTCTGTGCTGTTACGTGATTGGCTGTCAGCTTCTAGGAAGCAAGGCTGCAACTTCCTTGTTTTGATCTGTTGAGCACCACAGAGCTTGTGTCTGTACGCAGACACTTAGCTGGGGGTTTACCCAGCTAAGGTGGATTGTGGGAGCTGACCCCTAGTACTCACAGGTTATTTTCATAAATTACCCAATGACCTCAGCAAAGTGAGACACAGCTTGTTGTATGTTTGTAAATGTGCTCTGTCTATTGGGACCATGTTGTCAGTAGACTTAAGTTCTCCTTTAAAGCTGAAATTATTTTGGATCTTTAGTCGAACTATGTATAAATAAATGGATATGCTTTTAAAGGAATATTTCACTTGAAAGGTAACATAGTAATTGAGGTTGAATAAAGACATACGTCCATCAAGTCCAGCCTTTTCACCCTCCTTTTTAATCCTACCTAACAGTTGATCCAGAGGAAGGCAAAAAAACCCAGCAAAAAGAAAAATGGCAATCGAAAATTATCCCTAGATCAACCAGAACTACAGTATATGTATTAATGCCAGTAATTCTCAATATTTTTTAGTTTTAGAAACTTATCTAGTCCACTTAGAAAGCTATTCAGTGAACTTGCCATTACCACATCTGCTGGAAGACAGTTCCACAGTTTCACCATTCTCACTGTAAAGAAACCTTTCCTAACCTGAAGATGAATCTTCTTTTCTTCCAATCTTAAAGGATGGCCACGTGTCCTCTGATATGACGGATTAGTAAACAATGCATCAGAGAGTTTACTGTATGGTCCATTAATATAATGGTATAAAGTGATCATATCCCTACGCATCGCTTCTCTAATGTAAACAGACCTAACTTGTCTAATCTGCCTGCATATTTATGTTCCTCCATTCCCTTTATTGAATTATTTTGTGAACTATTCCTTTAATGTATTGATTGAAGCCTGGGTGGTTAAGGAGCTATGCCTTACCTCCTGTTCTTCAATCAATTGAGCAGGAGCCAGGGATGAAGGTAAGTATATTAACAATAGTAGATTGGGTTACTTCCGCGCTATGGTGTGGTAGGGAATGTCTCCTTAAGTAGGGTGGCTGCACTGCAAGTTGTCCACTGAATTGTTTATAAAATCTTTAAAAGTATCTTGCTTGCGCTTGGGGGTATGGGTAGGGGAAGGGTTAAAACAAGAAGTAAAAAATAATAAATAGATTAAGATCAAGATCTCTGTAAACAAACCAGTTTAAAATGACACTTCCATATATTAAATTCCCTGATGAAGCTGTAAGGATTAAAACAGCGAAACGCGTAGGAACTACCTCACAAGCCACGACTTAAAGGGGCCACACCATAGCAGAGAGGTGCAACTTCAAAAACTGCTAATGGACGTCCCTTCCCCTACCCATACCCCCAAGCGCAAGCAAGATACTTTTAAAGTAAGTATATTAACCTTTCATGCGATTCCCCCTGCTGCAGAGAGGAAAATCTCCAACCGCTTCCTGGTTCTAATCCTCTATAGCATACATTATCAAGCATGCACACTATAGAGGATTAGAACCAGGAAGCGGTAAGAGATTTTCATCTCTGCAGCAGTGGATCATGTGAAAGGTAAATATTCTTTCCTTTGGCCCTGGCTCCTGCTCAGTTGATTGAAGAAGAGGAGGTAATGTATAGCTCCTTAACCTCCTGGGCTTCAATCAATACATTAAAAGAATAGTCCACTTTTTCAGTGAACTACCTTAAGAAGATCCAAAGTTTTCTTCATGCTTCCTTTAAAGGGCATCTATAGTGAAAAAAACACATTGCTCCTTTGCAAAGTTAAATTCATGTACTCTGTGCTGCCTTAATCCTATCTATGTCAGTGACTCTGTTTAACCATGGTGTCAGATCTCTGTGCAGCACTCCCCCCCCCCCTTCCCCCTCCCCTCTGTTACCTCCTCAATGTCTCAACTCCGGCTAACCGACAAGCTTATCATGTGCAGTAGGAGTTAAATTTTCAACATCCTGAAAAACACACCCACGCACAGTGGCCAATAGAAAGCAAGCTGTCCTGGAGACACGGAAGGAGATCAGTACAGTTTATGATCTCTCTCTTTGTGACCCATCATCAATCAGTGAAGTCTATCAAGAAGGGGGGTCAAGTGCAGCCTTATATCTACCATGAAAGCTACCTCTCTCCTCCTGCTAATGCTGTTATCTCTATGTTTATTACAGAGCAGGGTGGGGGGATCACGTCACATGGATTTGATTGACAGTCTAAGTAGGAGTAGAGTAACGCAATCACATATTCTAACTGGTGTATCTCAGGACAGAGAGGGAATCTGAACAAAGTGATGATGGGGAATTATAGAACACATGGAAAGAAAGAAGAAAAGTTAATTTTCCCACTATAGTTGCCCTTTAAGCAACACTACCATTTTAAGACTTTTAATACAGTCCCCCATAGGTGACTAATATATAAGCTAATGTCTTTTGGGCTGTGGGGGCACATTTGTAGATGGATAGAAAGTTGGTTGATGGATAGGGTGCAGAGAGTAATTGTTAATGGGGCTTGATCAATATGGACTAAAATTCTTAGTGGGTTGTCACAGGGTTCTGTGTTGGGGCCACTTCTATTTAATTCTGTTTATTAATGATTTGGATGTGGGTATTGTCAGCAAGGTTATTGTGTTTGCTGATGACACAACTTTTTTGACCATTAAAATCTCCAGAGGTTGTGCAATCGTCACAAAATGTGCAATGTTGATAAATGTAAGGTGATGCATTTTGGACTTAAAATTTATTGTACTTCTTATACTATAAATGGCTCTGTGTTAAGTGAATATCTGTTGGAAAAGGATCTTGGAGTTTTGGTTGATAATAATCTTAAAGAGCATGTCCACCCCCAAAACTAAAATTTAACCCCTTACTGGCCACAACAAGTAGTTTAAAACAATCCTTACCTTACATTCCTGCTCAAAATAGTTCCCCTGTTGTGCCCCTCCAAAGTCCAGGAAACTGCTGTGTAGGAGCAGTGTGTGACTCATGCTGTGCCTGAGACTTCCTCAACCTCATCAAGGTTGAGGCATGCTCAGTGCAGCCCTCCCTGCCTCTCAGCCAATCACGGACGCGGCTGCCGGTCCCGCCCCCTGCTTGCAATTCCATGCAAGCAGAGGGCCTGAACACTGCAGCGGAGGAGAGAGGGCAGGTAAGTAAGAATCTGGGGACTTTCTAACAATTATATTAATGCGGTTGGGGCTGGGGGAGCATGCCCTACCATATATCAAAAGTTAAATTTCGGGGTGGACATGCCCTTTAAAGGTAGCAAGCAGTGCCAGGCAGCAACAGCTAGAGCCAGCATGGTATTTTCTTATATAAAGAGGGGTATGGATTCAAGGGATACAAATGTTATTCTCCCTCTTTACAAAGCGTCAGTAAGGCCTCATTTGGAATATGCAGTGCAATTTTGGAATCCTATGTACAAAAAGGACATCTGGGTAATGGAAAGGGTTCAGAGAAGGGCAACTAATATAATAAAGGGAATGGGGGAGCTTGAATATGAAGACCGATCGGATAAGTTACAATTATGTACACTAGAGAAAAGGCTCTTGCGTGGCAATCTGATTACTGTGTATAAATATATTAACATGCCATACAGTAAACTATATGGGGCATTGTTCACCAAAAGAACATGTCAGAGGCAACTCTTCGTCTCCCTCACTCTCGGCCACGCGCTAAAGGGACTGAAAGGACGTCGGAAGGTGTGTGTCATAGCAGCCGCTGTCCAATCAGCGGCTGCGAAATCTTCCTCCAATCCTGAAAATCGGAACCCACTCCACCTGCGATCACTCCTCGCGGGTACAGATGTTTGTTCTCTTCCACATTACGCACATAATGCACGTGTCAGATTGACATGAATGGGGGAGCCAGGCCCCATTTTTTTCAAATAAGAAGAACGGGCAAATGAAACGATATTTTGAAAAATCGTTTTGGGAGGGTGAGTGAATAAGAACTTAATACTAAAAAGTCAATTTTGGGGGTGGACATGCCCTTTAAGGAGGTGAGAATCTACGTTTCTTTTGCAGGTAATTGCTTCCTTTTTTAATTTTTAAAGGGGATTAAAACATCAGAGCAGATACAGTTTATATGGTTGCCACATCTCCATGTAAATCACTGTTGTTAATTTACTACAGTTTAGAAAATTATGGGCATAGGGGGAGATGCAAAAATGAGTAAAATCCATGCTTCCTAATGAAATAGAGCCTGCATGATGTCCAAAACTTTTTCTGCTTTGTAGAACGAAACTTAATGAGGATTGTATCAGCGTAACATCCCAGCAAGCTGGGTCTCCTTACCTGACAGAGATCCCGAGATGCAGTAATTACCGCAAAGTGCTTAGTGCATCACAGGATTTTAGTCAAGTACGAAAAGTTGGCTTTGTTTATGGAATTACAAAAGTAGGCTTCAAAACTACTTTTTTCTGCTCGCAGAGAATTGTAAAAAAAAATGGAAGTGAAAACTGTATTTACATACTGACATTGTCCATCAAGTTCAATCTTGTGTAGATCTAATTTGATCAAGGGAAAGGAAAAATGAATCCGGTCAAGGGGAAACATAAATTTCCTCCAGAGCCCGTCAGGGAAATCAGATTACTCCAGAAATCAATAATCTGATTTTCCCATAAACCACTAACCTTGAAAACCTTCTGTAGTTACGAGTTTCCATATAAATATTACAGTTTATGTACAAAATTGGTGCCTCCCTAAGCAAAGAATTCTACAGCTTTGTTGGTTTTATAGTAAAGAAATAATCATGACTGTACTGGGCTTGACTAAACTGACAGGCCTGTAAAGAAAATGTATTTTAAAAGTAAATAGACACAAATACACATGCGCACACACAGTAATCTGTAATAATCTGAAACATTTGTGTGGTGCAGCTGCTAGTGGCGCTTTAGCCCTAAAAAACATATTGATGGGTTTGCTTTCAACTAGGCTTATTTATGTTTGATTTCTGTTATAACAGCTATGGTTTCTGGCATGGTAGATGATATCGAACAAAGTGTTTTGTTGTGTATTAGTTGATGCCCAGAGGGCATATGTGAATACTTACTGATTGCTCATTCCAGCTGCAAGTTTTTGGTTTGGAGATGCTGTCCCGGGATCCAGGAAGTCGATATTAGGAAAATGAAGAATTTAGTCCAGACTCTATAAAGCAGGCCATAAACTGTACAATAACTGTCTATCGTACAATACCAATATTATTTGGTAATAGTATTGTGTGTAAAGGTTGCTAATGAGATTTGACCAAAAGAAATGGTCTTATTTTGGTATTGGACATGGGGAAAATTGCAACATATTTGTGTGATGTTTATTGCCATTTATGGCCATAAATACATCAAAATGGACACAATAATTGCAAGACAATGAAGATTATTCTTCAAAAAAGTGCAAACATACATGGCTATGTGGAAAAGAACTTCATTTAATAAACTTCTGCATATGTGTATCTGTTCTTCCTTCATTTTGGCCACTCTGATTCAAGTGAATGAGGTCATAGGTACAGCCCAACTAAGAATGTGCCAGGTCTTTGCAGCAGTTTTGCAGGTTTTTCCATATTCATGTTACAGCATGATCCTACACTTTCCAACTGCTTTTAAATTTGGCATTTGTTTAAAGGGTATCTCCACTGCTTAAAAAATGTTTTTGCTATTCAGTTTTATTGAAGAACAGGAGGTAAAGTAGCTGTGTCTTACCTTGATATTACAGGACAGACAGAGAGACAAGTGTCCTTGATGTTGGTCAGCATTAAAGAACAAGAAAGAATCACAATGGGAGAGATTTCAAAATTTGTTGTCGGCAAATGACTTGTTAAATATATTTTATACTTTAAGCAGTACTTAAACAAAACATTTCCCTGTGAAGTAATATAAGGGAGTTGGTTTCAGCAACAGTATATATTTGAAACATTAAAATGTTTGTTGATGGACCTCTTTTAGGGCCTTCTAGATTCCATCAGGACTGGGTGGTCTGCTTTGCCCCAAAATCTATTTATTCAGACAGCAACAAGTCATTAGGAGGCTTTGACAATCTCTTTTTATTCCGCCCCCTTCCCCCCCAAATCTGAATGCCAGAGGTCTATGTGACCCACAGAAATGTACCTTTGAATATGCATGGACAGATGACTCAATGTATTTTCTTGCAGAGTAAGTTTAAATGTTAGTATCCTAAATAATTGACAAAATAAAGAACACACAAACACGACACACCCAAAAAAGTCTCATTTGACAGGCACAGGACTTGCCTAGGTCTATAACACTGTTGGATGGATAAGACCCCACTTTTTAATTCTCACAGTTAATTTGTCACTTAGAGTTATAACAAAGTATCCCTCTTCCTGTGCACTTTCTGTATTTATATTTACAGCAGGTTTGTTTCTTGCTGTAAATAAGTATCCATAGAATCCTTGCTCTATTCTCAACTTCCCATTGTTCAGGAATCCTTGGCCAGTGTTCACAGCATCCGTTTTCATTCAATACATTGCCATGTATACAATCTAAATAAACTAGATTATTGCTGAATTATTTATTGGGATTTTAAACTTCCTGTCAAAACATTAGATTTTTATTTCTTCATCTTCTTCATAGCTGATAATCTATTTTGTATTGTGTTCATCCATTGGTTTGATCTACAACACTTTAGAAAGAATATTATAGTTATGCCTACTGAGGATGGCATTGATACCGCTGTCTCTCTAAATATCGTCTCTCTAAATCTCTTTCCATGATACAGCTAAATAGAAATTGAACCCCTGCAAATTAAAGCACTTTCTTACAATAGGAATATATAGGGCGGGGGATAGTCATCCACTCTAAAAGAGACCGAACCCAACAAACAGCACTCTCGGCAGGCTCAAAAAATGCTGAGATGCAACAACCTATTATGGTTGTGGCATACTATACATAAAATATTAGGTGGTATATTAATGGGCCTCAGTAAAACCAATACTTGATATAACTATCATAAAACTGTATTATATACTTTATTTTATGAAAATTCAAAGGTAAATACCCTTATACTGTTGAATTTTCATACTTTATACTTACCTTCCTTACCCCCCTACCCCAAGACCACAATACTTACACAGCTGTACATGTAAAAAGGCAGTTTGCCACCCACTTCTATTTTTCCCAGTTTTTAAAGGTAGAAGCAGTCTGTCACAGTCAATGACTAACTTCTGCTTCTAAAGTTGCATTATTTGAGCAGCTTTAGCTTGTAAATTGCTCACACAGCTTTAACTGGAGGAACGTCTTACATCTGGGTAAGTCTTTGTGTCTTAGAGTTTGGGGGGGTGGGGTGAGGAAGCTATGTATACATTTTTTGTTGGGGGTGGACAGTCTCTTTAAGACTACTTTCACACGACCATTTAATTTGAAAAAAAAAATGCTACATGAAATATTTCACAGATGGCAGGTGCTTAATATCCACATTAAAAAACTTGCTGCTTGTTTGAAAGTAGCCTACCGTAACTTCGGTAAAAAATGGGATGGGCACTTACCATAGCTTGTGTTGAGATACTCGCAAATCTGCTCTGTTGGAAGTTGAGACCTAATAATTGCTCGATGCTGCATTGCACTGCCTGCCAGTTGGGTTAGATTTTTTTCAGCCTCTTTGTGTTTCATTTTTTCAACAATGGTAAAGTGTGCTAAATCCCATCATTAGTAGAGGAAGAGGAAAACGGGCTTCACTTTATTGTTTTCATTTATTGACAGCAATTAAACCAATTATCACATTGTTTCTCTGCATATTTTTTGCACTGAAGATGCCATGTTGATAGGAGCAGCAGATGTAAAGGTTAAAATAACTTTTAACCACCAATGTAGTGTTTACATAGATGAAATGTTTTTGTTGTCTATAAAAATGATATAGTAAGGGATATGACAAATAACTAGATACAACAAAAAAATTTGCAGAAACCAATCAGATGTTGCATATGTGGTATTCAGTTAGATCAACTGGACTTGATGACCCCCAGCTTGTGATATAACGGGTGGTGGGAGTCAAACATCCAGTACTGGTCTGCGTATGTTGGTTTTCTGTAAACCTCTGGTATACTGCAAGTAGATGGTTATAGAAAACCAACCCATACAGTCCAGTACTTGATGTTTGACTCCCACCACCCTTTAGATCACAAGATGGAGTTTATTAAAACCTTACAACAACTGAGCAGAGAACATCCTCACTAGCACAGAGCCTAAGGCTAAAAAAATTAAATACCTCCAAAGGAGTCCTTAAAGGATAAGTGCACTGTAAAATCAAGTTATGTTCATTTGGAAGCTGCAGCTTTAAAAATACCATTGCCATATTTTTTTTTTACCTATGCCCCGCCAGAGCCTAGCTTTGTGCCTTGGAAGTTGCTGACATCTTGTTACTGGTTTGCTGAATGTTAAGCTCCGCCCCTCTGAGATTTCCTCTGCTTTCTCCTGCTTGAGCCTCAAACAGTAATGCTTGTGAGTTCTGTGCACGTGCAGGGAACTTACAGGCATTACTGTTTGAGGCTCAAGCAGGAGAGTGCACGGAACTCACAGGCATTACTGTTTGAGGCTCAAGAAGGAGAGTGCACGGAACTCACAAGCATTACTGTTTGAGGCTCAAGCAGGAGAAAGCAGAGAAAATCTCAGAGGGGTGGAGCTTAACATTCAGCAAACCAGGTCCCAACCAATTCCAAGTTTAATGCACGCTATAGTTAAACTGAATGTGGTTGGTGCCAGACAGTGGAGCTGGCAGTGTATCATGTGCAGGGTAATTATAACTCCTTCGCTCCTGGCTCCTTCTAAATGAATTGAATAACGGAAGGTAAGGCATAGCTGGTTATCCCATATGTGGGGGTGGGGGGTCTCGAAGAAATTACTGCATTTACTAGAGTATAATTCGATCCGACTTACCTGAAAAATTAGTAAAAACTGATTGACTCGAGTATAAGCCGAGGGTAGAAATTATGATCACTACTGCCTTCTGATTCAGTATTGGTTTGTGGCTTAAGTTACCTTTTTAAATGGAGTGCAGAATTCCCACACAGTAATAGCCATATCCAGTACCAGTAACCCTCAATTCCTTGGCACTCCAAATGTTTGGAAACTACAACTCCCAGCATGCTTTAATTTGGATCTAAATTGGGACTTGACCAAAGTATAAGCCGAGGTTAGGTTTTCAGGCTAATTTTAAAGCCTGAAAATCTCGGCTTATACTCGAGTATATACGTTAATAAGAATTTTTAAGAAATACTGTATCCTTGTCTGCTTTAAACCCAACCACACATGAGGCAGCAACTGGTGCATCCTAAAGGCTCAAACACAAAACACAAGAAGGGCAACATCATAAATGTATTGCAGCACCATGAAGAGTGCTCTAATTTGTATTTGTGGTAGACTAAACAGCAGCTGCACCTGCATCATAAAAGAGCAAATTTCATTAGATCAGGCTGTGTATCTGCATCTTAAGGAAAAAGGTCACATGTTTCAAGACTGCAATGTCAACATCTTGGACAAAGAGCAAGACTAGTATAAAAGCAGTGTTAATTAAGCCATTTATGTCAAAATAAAGAAACCAACCCTAATTAAAAGTGTGTGTGTGAGCGGTTTAACACCAAATTCTGGTTTTGAAGCCTTACCCTAGGCAGTTTAATAGCAATGCAATTAACACCTTGAATTCAGGAGGTCCCTAAACTTTGGCCATTCTTAATTAAGAGAGCCAGACGGATGACTAGCGAAACATCTTCAAGACCTAACTGAGTACCACAGACATACCATAGTCTGGATAAATGAGAACCTCCACTAACAATCAGGTGTTAGCTTGTTAATGGGTTACTGCAGTTAGATAATATTTAATTAGTTCCTGCAGAAAAATAGCACTGGCTATCTTTTGCTCCTGTTATTGCATTGGAGCGTTGTTTGTAAAACATGCAACATGTTGTATACACCCTGATTATTGCAATGAGTGAGGGCAATCTTAAGCAGTAATAGTAGCAGGTAAGATCTTTTCATCCGAAAAAAATCTGGGTTCAGCTCTACCTGTAATTAGCAGCTCTATTAAAGCAAATAATTGAATTTATAAATGAATTTGAAGAAAAAGGTATAACTTCAAATTAATAATTTTCATATATAGTTTTATGAAAACTTTGTCTTCCCTGAAACATAAAGCAACTTTTGTTTTTGCAGCTTCCATATAAACGATTCATCGATGTGAATTAAAAAACTGAACGTTCCAGGCAGCTGACTCAAGTAGCACAAAATGACCCACATTCCTATTGACAAATCCAATCTCCCTCGGGTCAATGAAGGTTGGTAATTGTAGCTGTAAATTTTGTGTGGCACATTTTGTTTGCATTGGAACCACAATAGCACCTCGCAAAGTGATGTAAGAGCTAATGTCTGCAATGTAATATATTTGTCTTGGCAAGTTACAAAAAAATGCATAGCCATCTATTTAGTTTTAAAAGGAGAAATACAGTAAAAAATAAATAATGCAGGTGCACTCTATAATTTTAGAGAGAGTTGTACATTTTCATAGCCTGTTCTTTATTAAAAAGAAATCTGGTAAATTTACTGGTACATTTACTGCTCTCAGGTTTTCTTTGCTAGTCTGCACAGTGAAGTAACAAATTTGGAAAATAAAGAAGTTGGTAGACTGCTGCTGAGAACCTTAGAGCCATGATCTCACCGGAAAAGGTATATCCTCCCTCAAATGAAATCTATGTACCCATCTTCGTTCCCTTGGCTCTTTGTTGCTACTCCATTCCTGGAAGTAACAATAGGGGCCGGACCGGCAGCTGCATCTGTGATTGGCTGACAATCAGCCAATCACAGATTGGCTGAGTGAACAAAGGTGGGTAAGTCAATTTCTGGGCTTTTTTTTTTTTAACTTATAAACCCAGCGGGTACGGTTGGGGTTGCCCTACTCTACAGAAAAGTTCCCACTACACTGCAAAAAAGAATAGAGCATAGGGATCCGGAGGAAGGGGGGAGAGCTCACCTGCGCAGGCACCGGATGACACACAGACAGCTCCTACTCTTCACTTTCTGGAACTTTCAAAAGGCACTACAGGATGACCATAAGGAGCATTGGACTAAGGTAAGGATTTTTTTTACATTACAGGGTGGGGCCAGCACTGGGGCAAATATTAGTTTTGGGGGTGGATGTGACCTTTAATAGGATTTAAGAAAAGAATAAAAAAGGTAGGAATACTCGATCCTGCCTCCCCTACAATGAAAGAATGCACCTGCTAATCATTTACTTTTTACTATAATACAAAAGTGTTCAAATTACAATAGGAGTAATAATGGAATATTCCCTTATATAAATCACTCGGTTACATAGCTGAGTGATTTTTACAATGTAAAATCCCACCACTGCTCCCATTGCTTCTATTTAGCTATTCCAACCAAAACAAAAAAGGTTAAACAGAATGAAAAATAAAAACGGTTCTGATTTGTTTAGTTTGTAGCAGTGAAGAAAGATAAAGCATGCACCGCATTAAACACGCTTGCTTGCTGTGTCCTCCCACTGACGGGCCATTCATGCTGTCTTCACCAAAATGGTGTCTGCTTAGAAACTGAATCAGAACCACTGCTTTTTTCCCAATCTGTTTAACCCAATATCCTTATCCATATTACAGTATTTATTTATTTTTTTTAACTATTTTTAAATTGAGAAATAAATGAAATGATTATATAACCTACCCCTGTAGTGGATTTCTATGGGAGGAAGGATAAGGAAACCAGAAGCCACAAAGGGGTAGGTTATAATAAATAATGCACCACAACTGTAAATTATAAGGATATTAGAAGTCACCTTGGAGTTCCGTGCCCTGTATAAAAGGTACTCGGCCTGTGGCCTAGTGCTTTTTTATGGTCACGGAACTCCTCTATGATTTCTAATATCCTTATAATTTACAGTTAGGGGTGCATTATCCACTATATTAAAATAATAAAAAACAGGGAAAATCCTAAACTCATGTATTTTAAAAAATAATTCACCCCCTTTTTTTACGCCACCTTAAGAGTTCCCACGCTTTAATGAACACGTAAGGATAAATGGAACTCCTTAGTGGTGTAATATCCTTATATTACATGGTTAGGGACAAATTATCCCTTATATATTTCTCATTTCATTCCAGCAGATTAAACAATTTGCATCCTAGTTATGTTATCTTGTAAATGCTCTATTGTTGTCCTCTCAACCCTTTTTTCCTTCAGTACATCTCTTCTGCTTGACAAAAACAGTATATTACCCTGTAGACTGTTTCCTCTTTTTTTTAAGTTCTCCTTTGACAGAAACTTACCTTTAGTCTTACTTAAGTCTTATGATTTTTTCATGTCAAATGTACAAACACATTCCAACATTCTTGTGTCTATGTCTAGATTGCTTGATTGAATCATCCCTTGTGGTCACAAGCTTGTGTAGGCATGGCCATTCTTACCTCATGTTCAGGCACATTATTGTATGTAATGTCTAATACTTATAATGCATAAGTGATACCTAGCTACCTTTTAGCTTTCCATAAGTGATACCTAGCTACCTTTAGCTTTCCATAAGTGATACCTAGCTACTTTTTTAGCTTTCTAAGTGATGCCTTTAGCTTTCTAAACAGAAAGGGGCTGGTGTAATAAGAGGTGCAAATGTTTTCCCATGCTATTAATTTGCAGCAGGCAATTAGATGTTAGCTTTTTACTGGGTTACTGCAGTTAAATATCATTTGATTAGTTGATGCAGATTAAAAGCACAGGTAAACCTTTGCATCTTGTTTAGCATTAGACGACCCTAATATCTCCTTTATTATATCTTTTTAAAAGTAATTTAAAAAATACATTAATGTTACTATGAATTGTTACACACATTTTGTAGCTGATTACACAGAACAAGACTAATTGTGAAACGCTATTATTTTCTGGCCTGTTTTTGAATGAAGATGTTTAAAATAGTGAAGGTTGGGGACTAATTTGTTCTGAGTTTCCGGTTGTGGGATTAAAGGACAACTAAACTGTAAAAATGTACTTTTTAGAAATGAAAAGTACCTTCGATAGGGAGATAGGATTAATTCCTACTTTCCCAATATTTTTTTCATTGAGGAGCTACAGCACATACAGTTTTCATCCACCAGGTAATGGCCCTGTACCTTCCTGTAATAAAGAAACAGAAGCAGATTTCTTCATGCTGCTGCTCCTCATAGAAATTATATTGGGAGGTAGAAAGTACCAAGCCTACCTCCATGCCCCAGGTACTTTTAACTATTTTTGTAAAATGTTTATTCACACTATTGTTTCCTTTAGTTGTAGGTTTCAAAGCCTTGTATTTAAATAGGAACTGAATTAAAAAATACATAAAGCAAACTATGGTCCTTACCTTGTACGCTCCTGCAAAGCAGTAATCACTTTGCTTATTGTTTATGGGAGGAAAGTTAGTTCATGTTTCGTCAAGTTGGCATTATGTTCTGCTAAACTATTGCTCTACAATCTAAAAAAAAAAAGTTAAAAGCATTTTGTGCACAATCGTAACAGAAAAAAAATACAGCAGCCACAAATATTATGCAAAATGTACGTTAAAGCCTTCCTCCATTGGCTCTAAGGTGTTATTGTGGTTTTTGTATGAAATCGGGTGCATAATAAAGTAAACAGACAACATTGTCCCAATAGACAGAGCACATTTTAATGATACAACAATCTGTGTCTCACTTATCCCTTTAATTAATCTGTGGGTACTCATGTGGTTCGGTGAGTACAAGTGTTCGATGCGCACTTCTGAACAAGCATTTATTTGCACAGCAGATCACACAGCCTGCCCTGTCCCCTAGAAGCTGTCCGTCCATCATATTAAAGCACAGAGATCATGCCTCTCTCAGTTACTAATGTTGTACACTATAAAAATCCTTTTCTGTACCCTAATATTCCTTTGATTTTCATACAAAAAACCCACTGGTATTCTTTCTGTAATTTATGCTGTCGGGAAATACGGTAAATTGCAGAGCAACAGAAGCTTTCAAAGTCTTAGCAGGGACTACTATATTAGTGTGAAGCCATCTGTATAGAAAATGATCTGTAAATAAAGACAGTGAGTACTGGGGCCAGTAGGTTCTCATGCTCAGAAGGTTGTTTGAAGACTACATTGGCAGAGACATGTACTGGCAACAAATGGAAGCCTTCTTAGTTACTGCACCTTACTGGAAAAGTATCTTACAATACAAATGTGTTCTGGGAAGGAAAGCTTTCACATGCAGGGGAAACATTAAGTTCTTTTAAAATGCACATTTAATTTACAGTATATACTCGATTATAAGTTGCTCTGAATATAAGTCGAGGTACCGAAAAATGAGTAAAACCTGGTTGACTCGAGTATAAGTCGAGGGTAGAAATTATGTCCACTACTGCCTTCTGATTCTGTATTGTTTTGAGGTTTTAGTTTCCCTTGAAATGGACAGCAGCATTCCCATACAGTAGTCCCATACAGTCATAGCCAAATCCAATATGGTTTTTACTGAATGGGAATTCTGCTGCCCCAAAAGGCAACTAAAGCCTAAAAAATAACACAGAATCAGAAGGCAATCTTTTTAACAATCGATACCATCCTCCTGATTCTGTATTGTTTTGAGGCATTAGTTGCCCTGTAAATAAACAATAATCCCACACAGTTATCCCCAATTCCTTGCTACTTCAGATATTTGGAAATTAGTTGCTTTAGTTGCTGGGAGTTGTAGTTTTGAAACCTCTGCAGTGGCAAGCCCTGCACCCCCCCCCTCCCCCAGTTCAGTGGAGGAGAGGACTTGGTTTAAGTGTTAACTAACCAGGGTCAATCACTCACTCAATCGCTTAGTCAGCAATCCGGCTGCCTCTCACTCCACAACCACTGCCGCCTGACATCACTACTCGGTGCCAGGAAGTGAGACAGTCCCAGTCAGCCGTCAGAACAGTGGATGCAAAGCGAGCGGCAGCTGGATTAAAGAGGCGAGTGACACGAGCTGAGTTTCGGTTTTCAGGATATTTTTAACGCCTAAAAACCTCCACTTATACTCAAGTATATATGGTATTTGAAGTAATTGTTTTACAGGTTTATTTGTATGCAATGAGCATAAGCTCTTATTATGTAGTGTAATATAAGATAATAGCTTTATCTGTCAGAGGATATACCCACTCATTATATCTGTTGTTTAGTCATAAAAGTGGGAAATTCACAATTGCTTGAATTAGCTTGGTTGTTCTCTGCAAACAGATGAACTCTCTGAGGATCTCCTGGAGGGCTCAAGCTTTAGTGCTCCCAACTATTATGGTTACCACCAGTCCTGTCTTTTTCCTTTCAGCTCTGCTAGGTTTCTGATTCCAGGCTCCAGCTGACAAAACCATACATTTTGCAATATTAATGGACTGTATGCGATATAGTCTGATAATCGTTGCGTCGTCCAATAATAAAAACAATCATCCCTTTTCCATTATCAGGCATACTTGAAAATTCTTATTTTTGCGATATTATACAGATCATGCTATGGTTGTGCCCTGCATAGTATTAATCTGCAGAAGCATTACAATGAGCTGTTCACTTTATGCCCTCTTGTTAATTTGAAGGGCATGTCCACCCCCCAAACTAAACTTTAACCCACTACTGGCCCCACTGTGTAGTTGAAAACTACAAAAAAAAATCCTTACCTTACATCTCTGCTCCATATGGTTCTCCTGTCGTGCTTGTTCAAAATCCCAGAAAGTGAACAGTAGGAGCTGTCTTCCTATGTAAAATGTTTCCACCTTCTCCCTGTCCTCTAAGATAACAGTGGCATGTGCAGGGAAGCCCTTTCCCTCCCATCCTTCTGATCCCTCTAAGGCTGTCCTTTAACTAGCATAAAACCTTTTAAATATGTTAGAGGGCATCAATTGCCACACCCAACAGCTATATTATATAGTTTAAAAAAGAATCGGAACTCTACTTAGAGCCCTTCTCTCCTGCGGCGTCGTCTATTGCCGGCAGCCACAGCTGTGCGGACCGGCCACGTGCTTGTAGTTCCGGCAGTTTTTAACTATCTAACATAAAGAATCGTATCGAATCCTCCCGTTAACTTCTCTGGCACCCTCTGATGTGGGTTACACTGACTCACCCAAAATAGTCCATAACCGAAAAATCTTAAGTATAGAGGGGTCCAGGCATTGATATGGTGCAAAAATAAGTGAATTTATTCCTCTAATAAGAGTAAAAAGACAGGCAACGTTTGGGCCCACAGTCCTTTGTCAAGCCTCAAGTTTTTAACTATCTAATATAGCGTCTAACATATTAAAAATTATTTTGTAGAGTGGAGATGCCCTTTAATAAGACCTGAAATATAAACCTTTAATACTTCCTGAAAGCTATCATGCTATTTTGGCAAAGGTTTGCAAGCAGCTTGGTTAGTGGTCATTATTTCTGAGAAATAGTTCATTCTTAATAATATATTCCCTTTAAAGGAAATTAATATCTAAAAATAAATTTGCTTCAAATACTTTTATCATGTTTTTCCAGCAGGATGTTCATGAGGCATTCAATCAGGATCAAACATTTTATGTTTTCTGTCAAGAATTAAATTAGTGTTTATTCATTCTTCACTTAGCAGTTTATCTTTTTCACTATATTTTGGCTTTAATATTAACATTTCTCATGAAGTGTGTACCTGGTAAAGTAAATCTAGAGGTCCATGCTGTTATTAACCTACCAAAAATTGGTCATTCTTCTAAGTAGATAAAAGAATATTTACTAACCAAATCACTGGTCCTGATGCTGCTAGAAGGCCACTTAAAGCCCAATATACTAGTAAATAATAACCAAATAGAGACCATTCTGTGTTCAAATCAGGCCTTGTCCAACTTGTCCAAATAATCTGTCTAGAACTGGTTTCCTTAAAGGGCATTTTAGTGCAACTGTGCTTCTTTATCACCTGAAGAAGGGGGTATCCCCCCGAAACGTTGTGACGTGTGATGTGTGGTTCACAATAAACGTTTTCTAAAGATTTGTAGTGCGACCCTCAGTTATCTTTTTTCCTGCGAAGCTGCTGGTTCCAAAGGGAAGAACCTACGAGGTGTCTGCACCCACAGTTGGATAGAGTGCACCTCCACCATTGTCTATCCTGCTTGAATCAGCAGTCATTCATTCAGTTACAGCCATGATTGACTACATGGAGGAAGGAGCCAGTTTACTCTGAAAGAATGAAGGTAATAATTACACTAAAATATTTGGTTAAAAGTTTTCTTTTATAAAGGGCATCTCCACCCTGCAGGAAAACATTTTATAAAATGTAGGGCATCCCTGCCCACCCCCAACTGCCATGTCAGATTGTTAAAAAAACATTCTGAATGCTACCTAAAGCCCCTCGCTCCTGCGGCACACTGATCCGGCTCCCTGCTTGGTAATATTGTTGGCCCCATGGTTAATCAGCCCTGTTCATTATGGTGACTTTTAGTTGTACCATCTTGGGAAGGGGGTGAGCAGTATTGGAAACATCAAAATTTTGTCAAGTTCCCAATTGGTATCACAGGTTGGTGAGGATGCTACCAGAGAATTTAGAGTTATGCTTGTTGTGCTCACTGGCAAAGGTCATTGCAGATCTGATTTGGTGATTTAAACTGGGGCCACATGTGTAAATTAATTATTTTAAGCTGACCATATCATATCTGGTGCAGGTTATACTAGACAGAAGCAGGCTAGCTAAAGGGTTGCAGAGGGTTAGCAAGGAAGGCCTTGGGGCTCCATTACTGATATTCAAGCAAAGTGCTAATTGTAACCTGCAGCCAACCTAGCAAGTCTGGTCAGCAATTGAAACTGGTTCATTTGTTTCCTGGTCACAAATGAGTTTTGCTATGACAACACTTCTGTTAAGGTCTGTTAAGTGCCTCAGATGTCACTTTTCATTGTGTGGCTGCCACAGCTGGCTACAGTGATTTGTATTTTCTGTGCCATTTGCAAGGCAAAAACATACAGTATCTGCCATAAAATATTATAGGGGAGTATTGTCACTGCAGTTAAGTGAGAATTCAGTCAGAATTCAGAAATGTGACACATTTAGTAATTCTTTAAAACAACTGTATCTTTTTTTTTTTTAAAAGAAAAACTGAAGCTTTCATATGATTAATCTCTACAACCTTGTGAATTTATACTATACTATGGTCCTCATTTACCCAGACTCGCTGGGCAAATATATGTAGTTAAAGTCATGTTAACCGGTTCGCTAAGCGCGACTTAAGCTCCATATTAGCGTTGCGATTTAACATCCGACGCTCGCGATTTAATTACAGGGATTTACCCACATTCGCAAACGCGATATTAAATCGCGGAAGAAGAATTTACCCAGAGCAATAGCGGCTCTGGGTAAATGAGCCCCTATATGTTTATTTGAGAGTATAAGTTCCCAAGCATGTTAAAAGTAAATAACTGAGTTATGAAGGGAAAAAAAAAATTCTTCCTGGCTCCAACTCTGCTTTATGTATCAATATCAGTAACATGCAGAAACTCATTCAGCCTTTTTTTTTTTAAACTATCCAATGAACCTGCCATCACAACGTCCACTGGAAGACAGTTCCATAGTTTTACTGTTCTCATAGTGAAAAACCCTTTACGAACTTGCAAACTAAACTTCTTTTCTTCAAGTCTTAAGGGATGTCCACACATAGGGCATCAGTGAATGTCTGTCCTTCTCTGTTGCTTTTCTCCCCAGAAGTCTGAAGGGTCTCAGAATGGATCAGACATTTCAATTCAGTTTTACTTTCACAGAAAACCTTACATAGCCTTACATAGAACAGAAAGGCCCCTTTCTATGACTGCAGGAAATCAAATTTGTGTTTCTCAGTGTATTAATTCTCTCACCAAAATGTTTCTAAATCCATGAATTTTGAATTTCATGGTTGAAATGCCAAAGGATAATTTTTGGGTGTCCCATTGGGAACAATCCTACAGTGAACCTCTAGCACAGTGTCCTTAAATGTTTTTTGGGTATTAGCTAATGATGTGTTTTACTCTTAAAGCATTTTATGCCCTGACACATGTAGGGGGTTATTCAATAAAAGTTCTTATCGTTTAAAATGGTGCTAATTTTACCCCAACCAATCAGATGTTAGCTTTCAAATGTTACATAAGTTCTGATTGGTTGGGGCAAAATTAGCACCATTTTAAACGATAAGAACTTTTATTGAATCTCCCTGGTAGTGTTTTTGTACCTCACATACACACACCTATATATCCTTATAAAATGAAAGCAAAATGAGTAATATACCCACTGTTGAGAGTTGGCATACACATTGCGGTATAACACTATCCCCATCCTAAACAATTACTGTTCCACGGAGTAGTTCTTCTGCCCTAGGTAAATTGTGACATATAGCTGTGCGCTGTAACTAGAGAAGGAGCTCTGTGAATTTGCGTGTGTGAAAGCAGTCCTGCTCTTGCATGGGTTGCCACACCTTAATATGTACCTGGACTCTTGCAAAGGGTGAGTACAGTTTGTTAAAGCAGAAGTTGTTTTACAGAGGTACCGCAGTTAGTACCCTATACTGTGCTTTCATTTCAACGAGGCTTTAACTCCTCTAATCTATTCACTAATCCACTCTGACTTATACCTGCCTTCTCAGTTCCCATGAATTGTCTTTGTATTTTAATCTTCCAAAATATTCTCTGTATGTGTATTATAAAGACGGACTAAAGTGTACAGCTTTATTTACTAACCGTTTATTTCGGGCAGGTGGCATATAATAAGGTATACTGGATGCTCTCTGTTTTGTTAGTACGATTTACTGCCCCTTTAACCATAGTTCCTCTTTATTTATTCTTCCTGGGCTGCATGGAATTGTGAATCACACATTTATTTGCAGTGCTAAAGGAATTTTGAAGCTGCCTTTTCCTGTTTGCTCCCAGTAGATTCTGTTGGCTTTTCACTGTTTTATTCACTTTCCACCATAAAAGGTTATTATAAGCTCAGCAGCTGTTTCTATTTGTTAAAGCACCTGCTTTCTGAGACTGTTATCTCTATATTACAGATTGTTCTGTGTGTTTTTTCCACTGAACCGCTCTGTTTTGTTTTTGCCCAGTTTGCCGTGACTTTTCTGTGCTGGAAGACGGTGCCCTGGCTCACTGTTTGCAGGAACAGGAAAGTAAGTTACCTTCCATTTACTATTGGACTTACAAACCATCTGCTCACTAAAGTAAATATAAACAATTCGGCCAAACCATTAGGTCCTTACCCCAGGGATTTTCCTTTGGCTCCTTATGGTGCTTGATAATGCAGGCATGTCCTGTCCTGCCCCCTCCTTCAGTCCAAGGCCTGATCAATAGGAGTGCATACTTCTTGTATATCGTGTCTTCTCATTGGTCCACGGCCTAACAGCAGTATTAAGCGCAACTTCTATGAAGAGGTACAAGGGCCACAGGGAAAACCCAGGGGGACCTTGGTTACTTTCAAGGGGGAGGTTTGTTCTGTGTGTATATAGTATATAGTGTAAAAGAAAAGGCTTAGACAAATATACATTTAATATATTTTGATTGAATGATGCATCACTTGCCTTTCTTAGTGATTCTTTACATTGTTAAGTTTCTCTTAACAAGCCCCTGGTGTTTGCCCCTGCCTCTGTTTTTATGACCTGGCATGCTCAGTGTGTGTCATCCCGGGAGAGAGAGAGCAGCCCTCCAATCATATACTGTGTATCCCTCTGTGTTAAGGGTGGAGGGAGTAAGAAGGTCTTAAAGGGCATCTATAGTGGGAAAATGAACTTTTTTTCTTTCTTTCTTTCTTTCCATGTGTTCTATAATTCCCCCCAACCCCCAGAGTGTGACGTGACCCTCTTCCCTGCTCAAGTCCCTTCCTCCTCATTGCTCTTTTAGCAGGGGGAGAGAGGTAGCTTTGATGGCAGAGATAAGGCTGCACTTGACCACCTTCTTGATAACTTTCACTGTTTGATGATGGGTCACAAGGAGAGAGATCTTATTGCAGCAGGACACTGAGAGATCCGTGTCTCCAGGACAGCTTGCTTTCTATTGGCCACTGTGCGTGGGTGTGTTTTTCAGGATGTTGAACTTTTAACGCCTACTGCACATGAGAAGCTTGTCGGGTAGCCGGAGTTAAGACATGGAGGAGGTAACAGAGGGGAGGGGGAAGTGCTGCAGAGAGGTCTGACACCATGGAGTCACTGACAGAGATAAGAGAAAAGCAGCACAGAGTTCATGGGGCAAAGTGTTTTTTTTCACTATAGATGTCCTTTAATACTGTTTTTACAGTGCGTTTTTAAAACTATGATGATAATGCTTCTCCAGGGTATTTTCATATCTGCGTCATTTTAAGTTTACCATAATATATTTATAGATTTGATTAGGCTGTTTTCCAATTAGCCAATTATTTATCGTAGGATTGGTATTGGCTGATTAAAAATTGTTCAACTGTCCAATAGGTGGGAAAAGCCTACGATTGGCCATCCATTGTGCCTTTGATTGTACCATATCGTAATGTCCTATGGTACGAAAATGTATGGCCATGTATGTATTGGTGAAACTGATAATTTTATTTCTTAAAATTGATTAATACCTCTTTAAATTCATCAGTTGAGCAGCATTACGCCTCCAATGTTCGGAAGAACAAGCTGGTCCAGAAGGATATCCGCATTGCCAAACGGCTCCAAGATGAGGAAGACCTGCAGTGCAAGGTGTTTAGCCTAGAAAAGCAAAAGCAAATGTGAGTTTTTTGGAAGTATATATGTATACTCTCCCTTGTTGTGCTTTTTACAGCTACCAATTCTGATAAACTTAAAGGGGAACTGTGGTCTCCAAACAAGTTAAGTTTAAATGAAAGGCCAGTTTCCTACCTTTTTAAAACGAGCCATCAACCACCTCTTTACGTGCTCCACAGCCCAAGATATACAGAAATGACTGACCAGAAAGTTAATGGGTGGGAGGCTGACTTGTGACATTCCTGAGGCTTCTCCTGCACAGTGCCGCCGGTGAGCACAGCCTCAGACTCCCTCAGTGTGTTAGGGAGACAGGAAGTCCCTCCTCCTCTCTGCTGTATGAAGGGAATCTACAGCCCTTCTCTTTCAAATCTGAATCTGAAAAGGCTGATTCCACAGAGTTTTGTGTGTGTGTGTGTGGGGGGGGTGAGTAACCCACGGCACCCGCGAGCGGGCGGGGCTTAGGCATCCGCGAGTGGGCAGGCTTAGGCACCCATGAGTGGGTGGGGCTTAGGCACCCATGAGTGGGCGGGACCACATGGGGCTGTAAGATAATGGGGGGCCTGCAACTGGAGGGACCATGGGGTCCATGAGTGGTAGGGACCAGGAGGGCTGCATAGGGGAGGAGGAGACACAGAACAGATTGACTGACCGTTTCAGAGCAGGAAGTGCAGGGGACCTTGTGATGCTGCTGCCATATCACACACAAAAATGTAAATATCTTCAAAACTATGCAAAATAAACAATGGAAATAAATTGCAAAAATTCGCAGGGGAGCAATTCCTATCAATTTACCTCAATTTACCTCAAGTCATTTTTGGACCACAGTTCCCCTTTAATTGATATTTCATATTTATAGTGTTAAATAAAGTCTTTTCTGTCAGACTCCCAATTCACCAGCCAGTGTTATGTCAACCCTCCAGTTCAGCAGCAACTGTAAGGTCAGCAGCCACTGTTAGGTCAGCCTTCCAGTTCCACAGCCAGTGTTAAAGGGCATGTCCACCCCCAAAACAATAATGTAACCCACTACTGGCCCCACTGTGTAGTGTAATGAAATCCTTACCTTCCATCCCTGCTCCAAATGGATGCCCCAAAAACTGGCCACTAGGAGCCTAGCTTATAGGACTCTGCCTCCTGTCTCCCCCCCCCCCTCCCTCTCCCTCCCGTTTTGTTCTCCCTCCCCCTAGCTACAATCCCCAAACAAATTGTAGGGCTTTCTCCCTCAACCCCAACTGCTATAATAGAATTATCAGATAGTCCCCCAAACTCTACTTACCTTACCTCTCTCCCCCGGCGTTGTAAGCAGCCGGCAGCCGCGTCCGTGATTGGCTGCCTCCCAGCCAATCAGGGACGCGGCTGCCGGTCCGGCCCCCTGCTTGCAGTTTCATGCAAGCAGAAGGCCAGGCAGTGCGGCGGAGGAGAGAGTGAAGGTAAGTAAAGATCGGGGGAGTTTCTGATAATTCTATTATGGTGGTTGGGGCTGGGGGAGGAATCCCTACAATATATCAATTTTTTTTAAAAAGGGTGGACATGCCCTTTCAGTCAGCCCTTAAGTTCACCAGCCAATGTTAATCAGCCCACCACATCCACCTCCACAAGCTTTACGTGCCACAGGTGGCAACTTATGTAGTTTGTTTCAGGTGCCAAAAGGTCTAGAAACGCCAATGTGTCTATAAGTTAGACATTTGAAGGCAAGGGACTTACATGGTAGTTATAATTTGAATCCAAAGATCTGCATTTTTCCTCTGTAAATTGCTAAGTAACAGGTAGCTGTATCTCCCACCTCTGAAATCAGCAGTTCAGTGTAGAATTCATCTGTTTCATTTTGTAGGCATGTAGCTTTTCCTTACAGATTCATATAGTAACAATGTTTCCCAGGCTACTCGGTTCCTGCTGTCGGTTAGAACCACCCCACTATTACAGAAACTGGATACTAAGGGAAACTGGATATTAATGATTAGTAAGCCATACACTCGCTTGAAAACCCCTCTGTCACCTGTCTGTGACTTCTTATACGTGTTGCCAGTCTGTCCTCCTATGTACTATATCCTTTCCGCTATGCCAAAATCTCAATACAATCTTAAAGGACAATTATACTCACCATTTCCCCGATCCACTCCTGCAAAAGTACCCCAGGGTGAGGACTTAGCGTTTTAGGTCCTCACCCTGGGTACTTTACACAAGTCCTGAAGTACTTACTTGTAATCTCCCTCGTCGCTCTGGTCCGATCCTCCCCACTGGCACTGTCAGTGACAGTCCGGGAGGCAGCCAATGGGAAGACACGCCTCCTTGCAGAGCGTGTCTTCCCATTGGCTGCCTCGCGATCTCTCACTCAAAGTGCCAGTGGGGAGGATTGGACCAGAGTGACGAGGGAGATTACAATTAAGTACTTCAGGACTTGTGTAAAGTACCCAGAGGTGAGGACTTAGCGTTTTAGGTCCTCACCCTGGGTACTTTGCAGGAGTGGGGGGAAAGGAACGAGGGGGAGGTGAGTATAATTGTCCTTTAACAAGGATGCATCACTCACCCTTACTGTGAGTAGGTCCGGGTGCTGGGTCGCCCCGTCGCTGGGATTCATAGACCCAAACCCAATGCTCCGTGAATTTTCGAATCCCCCTTCCTAGGAAAATTTCCCGAAATTGTTACTTACTAGGAAGGAGGGCTGCAGAAACCAGGAAGTGCCATAAATCAATAAAATAATAAATTAAATAGGAGGTAGATGTAGAGTGTAGCAGTTTTGAAAGTGTTAGCATTTAGACATATCCTTTAGAATGAAAGGGCCTGTAAAGTCACCCTCATAGTTTTCCAAATGACTACAATGTACAACTCTATAATTTACCCTTGCCTAGGCTGCATTGTTTTTTCTCTCAAATTTGGCCCGTGTCTGCATTCTCCTTCTAAAGTCATCTGTGATTACAGTGGGTGGTTTTTTTTTAATCAGTTGTCCCTCCCCACCAAATATCCCCCTAAATAACCCTTCAGTTTCAGCCATTTCATACACACACACACACACCCCAGTTTGAACCATTTCATTTAGAATGCATTAATCATTCATAAATCCCCCCCCTAAAGATTTCCTCTGCCAACTACGTTTTCTTCACACACCCCCCCCCCCCAACCCCTCCACACACACCCTTCCCCTTGGTCCCCTTTTCCCCATGTATCCAAAGACCACCTTTTACAGGAATTTGCAAGATGCTTACCAAGCTAAAATACAGGCAGGCGGTGCGCGTATGTAAGGAAGCGGCTGTGAGGAGTGGAGGCTGCCCACGCAGCGCCTCCAGAGGGACACTTGAGATCTGCAATGCAGGTTTCTTACAGTGCGCATGCATCCCCAGTCCAGCTCAGTCGCGAAACTAGGAAGGGGAGGACAGTGGGGGCATGCCAGCAGAGGCAGAAAAGGCTTTATGAATGCTCGGCTGCGAGAGAGCCTAGAGGGGAGGGAATTGGAGGCTCTGAAAGAGCTTTCTTTATTCAGACACATAAAGGTAAGTTACCTTTTTGAGTTTACTGACCCTTTAACATCTGTAATTCCTGTATGTAAACCTGCGGCACTCCAGATGTTTTCAAACAACAACTCCCAGCATCCCCTGGCAGCCAAAAAATGCTGTGAGTTGTAGTTTTCAAACATTTGGAGGGCTGCAGGTTTGACATCCCTGCTGTAATTGATCTGTTTGTGGAAAGCCTATTTTTCCATTTTGGTCCAATAGTATTCTATAATTTAATGAGGGATTTTAATATTTCTTTTTATCATATATGTATTTTCAGTGAAGAGCTGGACTCTGAATACGCTCGCGCTATACAGGAAGAGCTGCAGAGAAAAGCACAGGAGTGCCTGCAGAGAGAGGAGGAAGACAAGGTATGAAAAGCCTTAAAGGGCATGTCCACCCCCAAAACTATAATCCCCCCAACTACTGGCCCCACCATGTAGTGTAGTTTAATCCTTACCTTACATCCCAGCTCCATATGGTTCTCCTGTAGACCCCCCCCAAAGTCCCAAAAACTGCCCACCAGGAGGATAGCAGAGTCCATATAGGACTCTGCCTCCTACCTGGCCTCCGGGAGAAGTTTGGCATGCGTACTGCAGCCCTTCTCCCCTCCCCCTCCCGATTCCCTCCCCCTAGCGTGAAATCCTTTATGTATAAGATTCCCCCTGGGCTCCCAGCCCCAACCGCTATATTTTTATCTTTAGAAAGCTCCCCAAACTTTGATATAAGGGGGAATCTTATATCAAAAAGTTTATTTTAGGGTGGACATACCCTTTAATGGCTTGCAAAATGTAAAGTCATCCTAGAGATGCCCATAGTAATGCTTGGCAGACTGTCCGTTACGGAATGGTTCTCACTGAACTGCAAACATGGAAAATATATAAATATATAGAATAATTAAATTTTTTATGTTTGATGCATGAAATCTGGAAAACAAAGAGATTGTCCATACTATAAATTGCTGAATCAGCTTAGAGATGATACACAGTCAACCTCATTTACCCAGAGGTAACCAAACCAATTTACCAAAAGCTGCCCTCACTACATTAAATTGCAACCAAAGTGATGAGCAGCGGTATCGACTTGGTGAATAGGTTAAAAAATGTTTTTAGCTTTTATTGGGTTTTACAACAGTATTTCGTACTTTAGGTGTAACAATAGGTGCTGCATGAGGATCAGACCTTTTCTAATATTCTAGCATATTTTTGCTTGGTTTATCCATTCATTTATTTTCTTGGTGGTACTTTATCGGAGTCTCTCTATCCCTGTCTCTACCCCTCTAGTAATTAGTCCTGTTACATTCCTGTCCTCTATTCAATACTGAATACAATGTATTGTTAATTACTTTAACATCCAATGTATAAATGCAGGTAGGCCATTAAAGCTGACTATACACTATAGACATTAGATAGATTTGAGAGCTAATCTCCAAAGACCACATTTTACAAGCAACGGTTTTTATCTTGAGATGTTCCTACCTGACACATTCATTTTGTGATCTCAAATTGATTGCATGAAAGAATGGGCTAGGCAGTTCTTCGATAGATTGGAGATTTGTTTTATGAGAGATTGGACATCTGTCTTAAGGTGCCCATACATCTATAAGATTTTACTTACCCGACCGAGCGCTCACCCGATGTTCCTTCGATCTTGCCGGAACCGCTTCTCCCGATCTTACATTCGACCAACATGACCCATTCATTTTTCGACCGCATGTCGACCGAATATAAGATCGGGAGAAGCGGTTCCAGCAGCATTGAATAACATCGAGTGAGCGCTCGGTCGGGTAAGTAAAATCTTATAGATGTATGGGCACCTTTAGGCTGGATACACATTTGCAGACTTTTCGGGCTAATCAACTGATACTTCCATGTATCGATCGATTGGGCCCCAAAAAAAAAACGGTGACGCTTTCGGACGATGCCGGTCGCCCACTCATCCGTATCGGACGAACAGACGATTGGATGTGTCGGTAAATCACGCCCGATCGTGCAGTTCCCTATAGGGGCACACGAACTGTCATCCATGATTGCTGCGACTGACAGACATTTGTCACGGCTGAGCGCTCCCACTTACCAAACGATCCATCAGGACAAGTAGTCCCTTCGTGTGTACCCACCCTAATGTCAGGCTGGGTACACACCATAAGATATTTCCAGGTGACCGGCTCATAGTGACGTGTAGCAGTTGGTCGGTTGGACGTGTAGCGGCTGGCCGTGATCAAGCTCTGTCACCTGTTCGTCTGTATCGGATGAACTGGCGATCGGGCCTGTTGGTAAATCATTCGTCTGTATCGGATGAACTGGCGATCGGGCCTGTTGGTAAATCACAGGCGAACATGCAGTTCCTCATGGGGGAAAAAAATACAGTAGCTTTTTTATCGTCTATTCTCTGCTTTTTCCGACAATTAGCCTGGCAGATTAATTCGGCCGATTGTCGTATGCTTGTAAATAGTTGGCAGATTATCGATAGACTGTGATGTAAGATTGAATGAAATACACAAGTGCAACATTTTGAGAACACGCAATATTCCGAACGTCATGTCATTTGTATGTGACGAAACGCCTTGATCAATGAACATTATCTTTCCACTATCGTTGATGTATGTACAGGTGTCGTTGCCAAAACTAGTGTATAACGAGATGGTGCTGAACGTTCATCGGGCACATCGTGCGAAGATGATCTGACGTGTGTACGAACCTTTAGGGCTCGTTCACACTACATCAGTTTGTATCCGTTTTTCATACACAGGTGCATTTAAAAAAATGGACATACAGTAAGGGCTAGGCCACACTAGCGTGTTTTTCACGCGTTTGCGCACCCGTTTCGCGCTCGCGATTGCGCCCGCGATTTCCGCTAAAATGGAAATCACGGGAACGCGAAAATTCCTGCGATTTCCGATGCGCATGCGAGTGCGCGTCAGTTCGCGTTTTGGTAACGAATGCGTTGGTGCGTTAACGCAGCGTTTCCATAACGCGAAATGGCGAAAACGCGTGTGCAAAACGCGAACGCACAAGAAAAGCGCATACAATTGCGTGCGATAACGCTCGCGATTTTGTTCGCGATTCCTGTGCGTTGCAGTGTGGCCTCAGCTTAAAACCCCATAGGATTTCAGAATATCGTTCACATCTGCTGCGTTATATTCCGTTCCAGTCCGTTTAAAAAACACACTGCATGCAGCATTTCTGTTCGTTTTTTCCTGCATTTTCTAGAAATCTATGGAATACACGTTGTTAAAAAATGGAAACAAATGTATGAAAAAAATGGATACAAACTGACAGAAACACATGCTGTGCGTTACTGTCAGTTACTGTCAGTTTCTAGTGTGGATGAGCCCTTTATTGCTTTTCTGAATGTTTGTCTCCCATTATTTGGTTTGTTATAGAATTGAGACAATGGGAAATCCTGAGATAGCCAAGTGTGCCATCAGCATGAGGCTAATTAATGCTAATGAATGTGATACAAAAGTAATGCAAAGGTAATTACAGAAATTATTCATTTGCCATTTTCTGTGTCCAGGACCTATTTGTAAATTTCTGTATTTCTTTCCCTGAATGAAAGAAAAATGGTGAAATAGAAGGTCATTAATCTGAAAAAACCTCAATTAGAGAGAAGCACCAGGAATTTAAGGAGATACAAATGGCAGTTACTTATTGGCAAATGTGTCTCTGATGAGACAAATACCCTGTTGTGGGAAAGAATTAGCTAATTGTTATTACAGTGTAGCTAACTGCAAATAAAAAGAATACACTTCACAGGTGATAAGGCCAGAAACCAGGGTGCTGAATTGCTCCATTACTTTCTGTTTCTGTTTAGTTTAATGTTAGCTACTTGAAGACAAGGCTGGGGGAACAGATCTCTGCAGTGTTATGTGTTCTGGTCACCTAACAACCGGAAAAGGGTGGGGGTGGGGGTGTGGGGGGGAGATGCAGGTTGAACACACATACAGAAGCTCCCACAGCTAGTAGTGCAGGATAGTTGCCTTATCTTCTGTTAAAGGGCATGTCCACCCCCAAAACTATAAACCCTCCCCCCACTACTGGCCCCAATCTGTAGTGTACAAAAATCCTTACCTTACATCCCAGATCCAAATGGATGCCCTGTAATCCCTCCCCAAAGTTACAAAAACTGGCCCCCAGGAGTCCATATAGGACTGATATACATTCATCCAATCAACAAATAAAATCTATTACACACAATAAGGCTAAAACCCAAAGTTCTAATGGCAGTGATCTGCCGTGTGTGCATTTCCTATTTAGCTTTTTTGATAAGCGTTCAATACCTGTAGAATGCAGAGGGAATCCTTTAGTAGTTTTAGGGAGACATTACTCTGTTGTGAAGTAGAGTATAGTATGTTGTGTGCCGCTACTTACTGTCCCTTCTCCTGCAAGGTGGCAACTCCATTACGACTCGTATTTCTTTGCGTGTGTTTAAATCCTGGTCATCTGCCAGTGTAAGGAAATTCTCTCTCTTAAGTCCAACTGGTAATCGCTTGTCGAACAAGTAGTATAATGCGACAGGCTTGATGACAGGTACACCTGAATCTCCTATTCAGTGGAAGCGATATGGAGTAACTCTAAAAGAGGTTACACCACATCCAAACATAAGAAAAGAAAATGTACCTAGTCGGTGGAACAATATCGCTTGTACCTCATAATAATCGCTTGTGGTAATCGCTTGTACCTCATAAACCTCACAAGAAAATTGTAAAACTGCTGCATGTAGCACAAAACACACTTTAAAACTGCACCAAACTTTGGTAAATCTCTACTATTGTTTTTGTGGATTTATATAGTGCCAACATATTCTGTAGCGCTTTACAATTACAGGTATACATTCAAATCAGGCCCTGCACTGAAGAGCTTGCAATCTAAGAACATTTATTTGACTCATACAACCTATCAGTATGTCTTTATGATTGTGGGGGAAACCAGAGGAAAGGCATCATTGCCAACAATGAAGCCACTGTGCTGCCCAATGGGTTAGCTTGGATTGTTAAGGGTTGCAGCTGTCTGTAAGTGAGTGTGTTTTTCTCTAATCAGACTCTCTTATGACAGATGGCAGAGTAAAAGGTATATGCTACATGTTTAATACAATGAATACATATAATCTTATATGTGAAGGGGAAAAGCAAGACAGGAGGAAGAACATGGTCATCCCATATGTAGCAGGGGTCTCCGAGAAATTAAGAAGAATTTTCAAAAAACATCGTATCCCTGTCTGCTTTAAACCGAACAACACACGAGCAGCAATTGGTACATCCGAAAGACCCAATACAAACAAAATGAAAAAGCGACATCATATATGCAGTGCAGTGCAGTGAAGAATCCTCTGATTTGTATGTGGGGGAGACCAAACAGCAACTGCATCAACGTATGGCCCAGCACAGAAGAGCCAATTCTTGGGGTCAGGACTCAGCCGTGTATCTGCATCTTAAGGATAAAGGAATTAACCTTGAAGATTGTAATGTTAACATACTGGCGAAGGAACGTGACTGGTTCAAGAGAGGTGTTAAGGAGGCCATTTATGTGAAAATAAAAAGAACCAAGCCTAAATAGAGGTGGGGGGGGTTCGACACCAACTGTCTGCCATGTACAATGCTGTTTTAACACCTTACCTCGGGCGTTCTATAACACCTCTTAGCCACTATCTAATCACACCCTTAACACCTGGCTGTGATATGTAATTGGGATTTTCCAGGGTACATAATTGCCACAGATTCTTGTACAAGCATTCTGAATTGAGAAAGCCAGTCGGATGACTAGCGAAACGTCTTCAAAGAAACTAACATTCAAGTCCAGTTGATCTAATTGAATACAACAGATACACCATGACCTGGATGAATGAGAACCTTCACAAGCATAATCTTATAAGCTATTTGCATAAATTTCCGCAATAGAATTCTGCTTTCAGCATGTATGTATGTATGTATAGTTTATTTATAAAGCGCCACTTGGGGACACAGTGCTGTACAGTAATGAAATGCAATAAAGTCATACAAGGGTAACAAATACATAAATAGTTCAGTACATAAATATATAACTTATATAAATAGAAGTGCTAGAGCTTTACCACAAGCGCTTGCAGTTAGTCATGCAGCCATTGCAATGAAGGAGTTAAAGTCACGCTAACTGATCACACTGAAAACATTGGTTAGTGTGACTCCAGAACAGGAGAGGTGCGCCTCTTGGTGCGTCACCCTGAAAGAACCCAATGCATTGTGCATTAATGGTACCAAATGTAAGAATTATAATCCATAGCAATTAGAAAAAACATTTACATTGGACTGCAGGTTCTAAGTTCTTTGTAGGTTTGGCATAATATAAATCCATAATAATACTTGCAACATGCAGAACTTTAAATCCTATCCGGGACAAAATTTGCAGTAGATGTTAAGTTCTCCTAAGATCAGACTGGTATTTTTGTCAGTTCCAGGTTCTCTGCATTCTTTTGCAAATACTCTACACAGCTTGGGGCAACATAAGAGCCACTGACTTAATGGTAGTTAAATATTACATGCAGAGTGCTTAACAGAAATAAGTTTTTAACTCTCTAATGGATTTAGTATGTGCATTAACATATTTATCAGCATATTGGCAAGCTTGGTTTCACCTCAGCGCGTTTAGATATATAAAGAAAAAAGTTTGAAGCAATACATATATAAAACACACCAATGCTCTCAGACTTAGAGCGATGCTGTCAGTTTTAGAGCGATGCTGTCAGTCTTAGAGCGATGCTGTCAGTCTTAGGGTGATGCTGTCAGTCATAGGGGGCGATGCTGTCAGTCTAGAGCTTTTATGCTTGTAAATGCAAGGATATATTGGTTAATACAAGCTGCAGGCTTGCTTTAGTTCCTCGAAAAACAAGCTGTGGGAGCTGCTGTTTAAACTTGCAGTAGGCCTATAGGATCCACATTGGTATTAAAGTAAATAGCTGTTCATATTTTTCAATCTGTGCTTCACTTTGTAGACTTGGTGAATAAAGATATATAGAAGGTAACCCCAAGTATACACAGTGACAATTAAAGAGTTTGCAAAATGCTGCAGTAGGTGAAACCCCACACTGCAGGTTCCAAAGTATACCCGTATATACTTGAGTATAAGTTGATCCGAGTAAGCCGGGGTACCTATTTTACCTGAAAAATTAGTAAAAAATGATTGACTCAAGTATAAGCCGAGGGTAGAAATTATGACCACTACTGCCTTCTGATTCAGTATTGTTTTGTGGCTTAAGTTGCCCTTTAAATGGACAGCAGAATTCCCATACATTAATCCCACACAGTAATAGCCAAATCAGTACCAGTAACCCCTAATTCCTTGGCATTCCAGATGTTTGGAAACTGCAACTCCCAGCATGCATTGGTTGCTGAGAGTTGTAGTTTCTAAACATGTGGCGTGGCAAAGTTCAATAAACTTTTAATTAAGTTTACCATCATTTACAATTCTCCTGACCCCCATATAGTAAAGGGCACTCTGACCCCCATATAGTAAAGGGCACTCTGACCCCCATATAGTAAAGGGCACTCTGACCCCCATATATTAAAGGGCACTCTTGTTAAGTGAATCCCTGTTGGAAAGGGATCTTGGAGTTTTGGTGGATAACAAACTTAAAGGTAGCAAGCAGTGCCAGGCGGCAACAGCCAGAGCCAGCATGGTATTGTCTTGTATAAAGAGAGGTATGGATTCAAGGGAGGAAAATGTAATTCTCCCTCTTTACAAAGCATTGGTAAGGCCTCATTTGGAATATGCAGTGCAATATTGGAATCCTGTGTACAAAAAGGACATCTTTGAAATGGAAAGGGTTCAGAGAAGGGCAACTAAATTAATAAGGGGATTGGGGGAGCTTGAATATGAAGAGAGACCGTCAGCCTTGTCCTTGATGTCTTTACCATACATTGGGCAGAGCACATGGTAAAAATCAGGTGTGTTGAAAGGAGAGGACTGAAAAAGGAAACTAAAGTCTATAAGGGGGGTAATGTTTTAAAATTCGAAAAATATCTGTTCCATTGTATGTATGTATGTATAATTTTATTTATTAAGCGCCACTTGGGTACGCAGCGCTGTACATTAAAAATACAGAGTATACAAAAAAGGGAATAAGTGCAAGCCATTATACAGATAGATAAAAATTAAATTAAATACAATTTCATATATTGGTTAAGAAAGCATATATATAAATGATGTATAAATTGATATAAGTGCAACAGGCCTCAACACATTAGGCAAATCCCTGCCCCGAAGAGATTAGAGTGGGCTGGACAACATACAGATACAAGTGGGGGAATAGGCTATTCATTGGGAATAGAATATGCATTGGGAATAGTGTTTTACATCTCAAAATATTAAGATAATTGGTTACAAGTGCTCCATCCATTACAGTAAAACAAGCGTCTACTATTGTGCAGTCTGTTGGAAAATGTTCTGATGATCCCATCAGTGGGTACATTATTTTGAATGGATTTAGAGCAGAAATTTGCCCAAGGTAGATGATGCCAGGTTATTTAGGTCAATCGGAAAGTTTGAACCAGGAAGTATTGTCCAGGTTCACCATCTTGCAGCCATCTGCTGGTGCACAGGCTGCTGTAGGCTTTGTTCACACTAGATGTATATCAGCACATTTTTCAAAACAAAATAATGTTTGCTCGTATAAAATTATATGAGCATCCCCACTAATGCATTCTGACCAAAGGTTATAATGATAGAATTTGATTTTTATTTGCGTTGAAAAATCCTGTTCAAGCCATGCAGGTTTTTGAATGCATTTGCATCCTGTAATGTGGACAAAGACTAAGATTTTATGTTTTAACATCATTATCTGCAACTCACACAGCTTCCTATAACTTCCTCCTTTTTACAAGACTTCTGTTGTAGAACAAGAACAAGCTGAGAGGTATGTCAGGAATTTCCTTGCATTTGGAAGTGCAGGCTACTTCATAAGCAGAAGAGTAATGGTGTTACTGAACACATTTCTGAGGTTGTCTGTTATTGATGGTGCATTGTGACCTTTCTTATCTAGAATTTGGTACGTTTGCAGACATCCCACCCTGCCAAAACTCATTTCAGGGAGGATACCCACCCCCTAAAGCCCCATAATCCATGCATACAGACCCACACATGTATACAGTCAGACACTCTTGCATACAAACACATGCATCTCAACAGACACACACTCATGAAAAGTCAGACACACATGCATACAACAAGTCATGTCATTATTAAGTGTTTTTGTCATGTGTTAACCGCTAAAAGACTCTGACATCATTGTGCTCCCTCACTCTAATTCAAAACAACACATTTCAGGGAGTCTGGGAGCTGCTATTAAAATCAGGGAGACTCCCTGTTTGTTCAGAACAGTAATGGCCAAGTGTTAACTGGGTGTAAATCTACCTATTCATTACTATTCTGAACATTTAACAAAAGCAATACAATAACTTAGGGCATCTTTAAACAGATGTTGTTAGGACCTGTCTCTAGGCAGCAGTGTTCTCTGTTCTAGTGCATCTGGCTGCATCTGTCAATCAACATGTCCAGGCCTTTGTAGACAGAATTAGAAAACCTTCTGATATTGGATCCAGAAAGGTGAGAAAAATGAATAAGAAGGTCAGTGCAAAAGAGTCAATGTATTTTCACATAGGTAGTACATATGAATTCCTGCATAGCTGCATATTTATGTAAATCCCTGCTTTAGGGCCTTAAAAAAACACTTTTTAAACTTAATTTTACCAAATAGTTTAGTAACCTATAATATAACATGTATCCCTCTGTTTAACACAACAGTGCTGATTTCTGGAGTTTTACATACACAGCGCTCTCTGTTGACAGCTGTCTTCTGTTTAAAAACATGTTAACCTCCTATTAATTGAATTGGTTGTTAAGTCCTGCCCACCACATGCCTTTTAGTGGTAGCCCCTAAAAGAGGATAGGACTTCCATCCAAATCTCGACGATTGGGCGGTATGAGAGAGGACCATGGGAACTGGGAAAAATGCGTCGATATAGTTGTTTTCTCCTTCCTGGTGCCTTTCTTTAAATACACACTGTGTTTTAAATTCCCTGGAATCTCACTAACCTAAATTTCCTGTAGGATTCCAATTTCAACTGGCAAATCAACAAAACACTCTGCAAATGTAAAAATGCAGATAGAAATATTTATATTTATTATTCTTACACTTCCTGCGATTGTTTTTGTGCTGTTCTTTTCCTCTTATTGGGATTGGCTAGTTATTTAAACATAAGACAGCACACCATGCCCTTTGTCACTCTGACAACATCCATTCTCAGGTCATGGGAAGATCAGAGCCACTGGAACATCAGAAGAACAGCAGTTAGCAAGATTTGAAACAATATCTGGAAAAAAATATTTTCCTAAACAATGGCCTGCACTGGAAAATGCATTTTTGTACTAATGTATGTTTGCTTCAATTTTACACACATATAAAATATTAACACGTCCACATACAAGATATAAATCTATGCTATAACTTTTAATCTTAGCAGTACAAGAAATGCTCTTGCTGGCTCATTTTGCTGTATATTAGCATTATTTTCCAGTACAACTCCATTAAAGAACTAAAGTCTACTAATAAATTAGGTGTGCGTGGTTACCTGTAATATGAGGATTTGAAATACAATAATAGCTAAAACTGCCTTTATTCCCATTTCCGTGACCCTTTATGGCAAGTGACCCCATTCATGTCTATCCCTAATGTAGATTTGTCTGTCTGGAAGGTGTAACTAGAAAAGAAAATTGGGAAGAAGCAGCTTCAATTACGACCACAGTCGGGCCAATGCCTTTGTAAGGTTTAAATATAACATTTCTGGGGTGCATTACGTGGTCAAAAGCTAAATTAATTTAACGTTTTGCTTAACTTAATCCCATTTACCGGTATATGGGTTGAATTTGGATTTTGAAACCTCAAATATATATCCTTACTTCTTTACCTGCATTGTACCTACAGCCAGCCTACCTGCGATGAACGAGCGTTACGGCCGTCAGTCGTCCATGTGTATGCGTTCGGTCAGGGGTCGTTATAAGTTAGCGCAAGTTTATGTCCATAATTGAACCAGTGCACTGCATTTAAAGGAATAGTTCACTGCAATAGTAGTAATGGCTGGTCTTAAAGTGGGGCTGAGGTAAATTTCCTTTTGGGATTTACCCTTGGGGGAAAATTCGGTATTAAATACCGGAAGCCACATTTGCCCAGAGTAAATTGCGAAACTAGGTAAATGAGGCACTAAAGGTATTAGAATGAAGAACTAGAGAATTTCATAACTGGGCCAGATCCCCCCCACCCAATATGGCTGCATTCTGGTGATCCTAGCCCAGGTAAGGAGGCAGGACCAGACCAGAATATATTGTGTATCTGCTATAATTTTAGTGAATTTTCAGGTCATGAGCCAGTGTTTACCAGTCTGGTGAGAACAACTACAATTAACTGTAACCACAACACATTTCACTGTGACCAGCATTTTACAGTTCATAAAATGTATTCATTCATCCAGTCCATTTATTCACTTTTTTTTGTTCTGTTCTTTTAGGACGTTAAAAGAAACATCTGGGTAAACCCAAACAAACTGCGTGTAGAATTTTTCTTACCAGTTGAAATTAAACAAAACCGCACTGGTTAACCAAAATATGAGTCACTGTTGGAAAAGTTCCTATGAAAATACTGTTCAACTTGTGTATCATGTTTGATGTGGTTATTGATTACAGTAACAGACAATGTTTTTTCCCATTCTGACCATTCTGAGGTTTGCTTTATCCTGTAGCTCCACAAAGACAGAAATGTCAGCATACATGCTGTGCAGAGAGGCTTCTGGTTGCTGGAACTCTTGTACTAAGGACAGTGTTACACAGTGAGTTACTTAACAGGACTGTAAGGAACAGTGTGAACCAAGTTAGCTTGCTCTGCTATGAAATCTTTGAAGACAGGTCACAAATAGAGATGGCCGAACTATATAAACTTCAGTCCGTTTTCGAACTTTAGAGAAAGTTCGAAAGTTTGAATTTGGACCCATTCAAGTCTATGGGAGAGTGATGGTTCGAAAAGTCTGAGTGATTTACAGCTAAACTAACAGTGGTAACTTACTGTAAATGGCTGTGGCACCTGGGAAATGGTCTGGGGAACATGTCACTGTCACCAAAACTTGTTAAAACACTTCCTGAAGTCAGGTGGGCAATTGTTGGGTTTTGCCCAAGCTACATTCGATGATACATTCGAGGATTATTAAACAAACGAACGATCCTCCTTGGGTTAGCTAACGGTACATTTGAGGATTATCGAACAAACGATTCTTCCTGGGTTAGAGAACGGTACATTCGAGGGTTAGTTCGGCTCGAACTATATGGTTATTATATTACTGGGTTATTATATGAATGGTTATTATATGGTTGTTATATTACTAGGTTATTTGGTTATTATATGACTAGGTTATTATATGGTTATTATATTACTGGGTTATTATATGGTTGTTATTATTATATGGTTATTATATTACTAGGTTATTATATGACTAGGTTTTTATATGGTTATTATATGACTAGGTTAATATATGGTTATTATATGACTATTATATTGTTATATTACTAGGTTATTATATTACTAGATTATATGGTTATTATATTACTATGGTTAGCGAAGCTTGTCTGAAGAAGAAACCACACGGGTTTCGAAACGTCATAATAAAATTGGAGTGCCCAGCGAGTTTGTTACCTTTTGGATATTCTCTTCTGTTGACTACAGACGCCGGAGCACCCAGCATATATGTATAACATTTAATTGTTTAGGTGTGCAGGATCCTCCACCACCACATTCTGTATTTTAGGGTTAGCGAACGGTACATTTGAGGATTATCGAACAAACGATCCTTTCTAGGCTTAGCGAACGGTACATTCGAGGGTTAGCGAAAACGAACAAACGATCCTTCCTAGGGTTAGCGAATGGTACATTCCAGGATTAACAAATGAACGATCCTTCCTGGCTTAGCGAACGGTACATTCGAGGGTTATCGAAAACGAATGGTACATTCTAGGGTTAGCGAACGGCCCTTAAATTCGATAATTATCGAAAAAACAGCCGCGAGTCCGAAAAACTAACTAGTTCGAATAGTTTGAGTTCGTCTGAACTCGGAAAGTTTGGCTCTAACTCGGGCTCGAGTTCTAGTCCATCCCTAGTTACAAATAACACAACATCACTTACTGCCCTGCAATAACCGAGTCCTGTACCGCTCATGGTCAGCTATACACGTGTACTGCAGCCATAATTGCGCATGATAAAGTTGTTTTAACTTATACTAATAAAGTCCACAGCGCACACCGCTCTTAGCATAATGTGTCTTTTATTACAATAAAAGCGCTAAGTGTACGCTGTGGACTTTATATTGTTCTTTTTACTTACACATAGAAAATGCTTTTAAATACTATGTGAAAATTAAACAGAACCTTTCCTCTGCCTTAAAAGTATTTTACAAGCCACACATAGTTGCAGGAAGTAAGGAACAGTTTTAAAATGCACCGAAGCCAAATAAACTGTTATAATAGTCAAGTTCCCTAAAGACACTGGGGAATTTCAGAGTATTTACTGTAGATGTCTAGCATTATAAGCTTTTAATATGTATGTAAATGTGTTTTCCCTGTGAACTTCCGTGCAATGAAATATTCACTCAAAGACCAAGGGACTTCCTCTCAAGGATTATTAAAAAACTGTATTTAGCTAAACTAAAATAGACTTCCACTACTCCTTCAATCTAAATGAGAAATACATTTTTAAAAAATCTTAAAGGGTACTGAATGTATAGTTCTACTGCACTAAAGTAGGTAGAAACACTGCCTTACTATTATAAAGTACTATGGGATCTTTCTTACTATGTTTAGGTTGAAACTGCTTTTTTGTTAATTAGAAATGGCTAAGCACAGTAATGCTCATCTGCTGCCCTCTAGTGGCATTTTCTTAAAGGACAACTCCACCCACATAAAAACATATTTTAGAAAGAATGGCCTCTTTAAAATATGTTGATATATCATAGTTTGTCCTATGAATTCATAACTGTATGCCTGCTATGCTTCTGAATGCCTCATGGAAACTGAGCAATTTAGAAACCTGTACTGAGCCTGGGCATGCTCAGAAAAGAAAGGGATTAACATTCAATCATTGGCTGTGATGTCAACTGTCAAATCCATAACTGACAGTTGCTAACTTAAAGAACCAGGAAGCAGAAACAGGGGCAACATGACATTGAAATCTGAAATATATAAGTCTAACCTGAAATCCTGCACAAACTATTACAGTTTAGAGTTTTGGGGGGTGATTTACCTGTATGTAAGTTTTCATTTTGGGGCTGGACTTGCCCTTTAACCATTTTGCTTTTAGTAATAGAGCTGATATTTCCAGGTGGGCTGACATTTAATTACTGTATCTATAAACTAACAGTTTCTGTTCTAACTTTTCCCTGAAGTATTCATTATTAAGATAGGTCTCTTTAAAGTTATATGAAGAATTTTGCTGTGTTTAGGTCTCTATATTCAGAAACAGTGACATTGCAGTGATAGTTTCTAAACATCTGGAGTTCCAAGCATCTCTGTGCTATTGTATCTGCATATATGATAAACAGCTTATTATCGGTCTGATAAATGCCATATCGCAGACGGCATGTGTTCCCATAGCCCTTTTAACCAGGGGCATTTGTACAGAATTATTTATTTAGAACTTGAACTTTTTATGATCTCAGGTTTGCATGGAGGGGATGTTGCTGTGTTTCCTTGTCTCGCTATAAATAAATATGGGAGCACCCAGAGTGATTCAAACATAAATTTCCTGTGCTGTGATCTTTACTCAAGCCTGGGACATTCATTGGGGTTTTTCTGTACATGGTAAACATAAATAGCACAGTCAATCATGCCTGTACTTGTGGCAGAGGGTTAGTCCATTTTAAAGAAATGCTAAACAAAAACAAATTTTACATTTTTACTTTCCCTTTAATCCCTCTGCAAGGAAATGTACTTACCAGGGAGATTCAATAAAAGTTCTTATCGTTTAAAATGGTGCTAATTTTGCCCCAACCAATCAGATCTTATTTAACATTTGAAAGCTAACATCTGATTGGTTGGGGCAAAATTAGCACCATTTAAACGATAAGAACTTTTATGGAATAACCCTGCAGATCATTTAGAGGAAATAATCCCGTTGTATATTTACTTTTATCTGTCAAGAACTTTTCCAGGATTTCATAAAGAAATGCCAGTGTTTAGTGAAACAAAATGTAAATCACGTGGGAATTTCCAAGTGAGCAGCTAAATGACAGTTCCAAACAAAATGTACACACATTGTATTGGTACAATAAGCTTTTCTTTTTATTGAGATGGTATTGCCTAACCCAATTGTTATTTCTATTACTGTCCACATTAATATTACCTTTTACTGGCACTGCCCTTTTAAAGTTACAGTTGGGCAGTCGAATTGTTAAAACCCCCATGCCGACTCCTACTAAATGGACTATTTTTACAGTTTTTTACAGAAAGAGCAAACAAGCCACAGTGTTGATCTGCACTCCCAGCTTCCTGTGTTTTCATTGTACATCAGATTAAAAAGGTCTTACTCCCCCATGGGAAATTTAGAATGACCTTTTTATGTTTTTCTTGCTAAGGTGCAAAAATGACTGTGAGCAAAGTGATAAATGTGAAAAAAACAAAAAGCAAACTGAACATGATAGAATGAAAGTTAAGTTTTGCTGTACTGAAAGAATGGAAATCCCCTGTTATTTAACAATGAATCGGGCATAAAAAAAAAAGAAAAATATTTTGTCGTTGAGCCAATTGCAATACCACTTCTCACCTGCGTATCCACCAACTAATTTACTTCATAGACAATAAAAGAAAAGGTAAATGGCAGTGGCACGTTCTGGTTGGAGCTTCGGATAACTCTATACTTGCTCCCACCATAACATTTTTCATTTACATTATATACCTCCCAAATTTATTTTGGTTTTCTCTGGGAGGGAGGAAGAACATTGATGGGGCCTTAAAAACTGGACTGTCCAATGAGGAATGCCCCATGCAAATAATAAGTCATTTGCACCAGAACGTTGTTGCAACATTTAATCAGCCTTCCCACGTACAGTCTTAGACATAGAACTAGGGTATTGATCAATTTCGGACATTTTGGCAGCTACATTTTTCCCTTTAGACAAGTTGAGACAAAATAGTCGCTAAAATTGCTGTCTAAGGTTTCATGGGATTTTGCTCTGACGAGAGAGATTTGAGTCACCTGACGGACCTGTGGGTTATAGGCTCCTTGTGAGTCATAATGCAGGAAGAATAATATTCATGGAAGAATAACCATGTTCATTACGGTTTTACTTTGCATGTGCTAAGTCATAACCTTGTAATAGTAACTTTGACCCTTGCTATATTAAATAGAGCTAAACAGGTCAATTGTATGTACTTCATAAATATCTCCCTATCAGGGTGAAGCCATGCTACTGTGTTCTTACTTGCCATCTGATTGTGCAATAAGAAGTGCACACTAGTGTTGGCCAATCGGACTGGCTAAACTATGCTGCTGTCTGTTGTGCTGCTATACACTTATCAGAGCGCATTCAATCACAGGAATAGTCTTTCCCCAGCAACTTTTATTGATCAAAGAAATGTTAACAGTAATGCATTGGGGAAGATTTGCTTATTACATAGTGAGTTTGCATTTAAAATATGTTGTTATCAGCTGATTCATTGATGATTTATTAATGGACAATAAACATGATTTCAATAAATACTTCCTGACTTCCTGTTTGCTGGACCCCTAATAGTATCACAGTGGCTCAGTGGTTATACGCAGTGATAATGACTGAGATGTATGTGTCAAATAAAGGGCTTAGAACATGGCCTGATATAAATGTAATATATAATTGCACAGATGATGTTGCCGCTAAATAAATGCACAATAATAATAAAAGTGCCAGCAATGATCTCAGTCCTTGGGTTGGTTCAGCTGCTTAGTAGAGATCTGATCATGTGTGAACAATCCAAATCTGTACAAATTACTGTTCAGAACATTCCAGGAACAAGGCTTGTTCACACTATGCACACACAACAGCACTTAGTGCTCACAATAGTGTGAACAAATCCTAAGAAGAAAAATTGCACGACTTGTAATGGAAGCTTAATACTTAAAGGACAACTAAAGCCTCAGAACAACACTGAACCAGAAGGCAGAACACCTTGATATAAAACCAGTAATCTGTGTCTTATCTCTCATTTTGATACGGGTGCAGGATTTTATCTAAATTTATCTAAATAACATATTGTTTGTGCTTTACTTCACAGCATTCTTGTATCACACAGTTTGGTCAATGACCATTATGTTCTGCACATGCTCAGTCCTTAGCTATGGCAAAAACTTGTTACAGTTGGCCACACCCATTAATAATCTCTAGCCAATCCTTTTACAGGACAGATAAAGCAAGGAAGCATGTGACTGAGGTTAGGAGGTGTGGTATGACACTGCACATACTCACAGATACTTCATCCAGTTCTTAATAGGCTTACATTTACTTTAATAAGATTTACTGAAGTGGGATTTTATAGCTTGTTGGTGTTTTTAGGGGGGTTGTTTTCAGATTCTGGAGTATAAAAATGTGGGTTTAGTTCTCCTTTAATACTCAATACAATGTGTAAAATACCTAGGTATGTGTAACACAGATAAATGATTTTAAATAATGATAGTTTTCCATTGAACCTCCCCTTTAAAGGAAATTTTAAGGAGAATGTCCCGCCTCCCAAAATAATTATTACCCTCAAACCCTAGTACTTATGTGGGTTGCTAGCTTTCCCAAAGAAGATAGTCAGCATTAAGTCCACAGGGTCCTCTTCTTCCTTTCACTGATATTCAAGGTGTTAGCTGTCCGTCACTCTCTAACGGTGACAGCCAATTACTTTAGACATCTACACTAGCTGCCTCTTCTACAGCTGTATAAGCTCATAAAGAACCTGTAAAGCTGTCAGAGGAGATGGCAACATTTTAAAGAGGGACTGGCGAACCTAAACCTTTTTTTACACGGGGGACCAAGGTTGCCAGATTTCTCTGAGGCTAATTTGATAGGAGCACAGAAAGGAACCTAATGAATAGTGAAAGGACCAGGAGTGGGCACAGATGAGTGGGGAGTGGGCAGAGTGTGGCTGCACTGTTGCCAGGCCTGGACTTAAACCCAGGCTGTGGGAGTCGGTATTTTTTTCCCTGATGTCAGGGCAGTCTTGGACACAAAGAAAAGTTGGGGAACATTTTTCACTGGGGGTTGGACATGTCCTTTAAGGCAAATAAGCTTTCGTAGCTTTGTGCAATGCCTTCCAAATCTTTTACATTTCCAGAAGGTAAACATTTTTATATATGCACCGGTAAATGTTTTAAAAAGTAACTTAAAAATAAATTATTTCATTCATGATTGATAAAGGAGCCTTTAGCTCTGAAACATGTTACAAGGGGTGACCAATTAATAGTTTTTGTAATTTATTTGCCTTTTGGCTTCTCCTCTTTTTTGTTGTTTGGCTGATCTATTGCCACTTATACCAATGCCAATTCCTTTCTGTGATGGGGAAAACATTATACAAATGCAAAGAACCTGCACAAGTCAGACATGTGTGGGATAGTGAGAGAAGGTAGGGCTAGGAGGAGAAATAGTGTAGGAGAACTTCACTGTAAAATGAGGTGAACTGGAACGCTGTTTGATAACAAGGCCATTAAATGGAGAAGACCATGCAGGAAGAAGGAAATAAGAGAAACAGATGATCAAGTAATGAGAGATTAATTATTCTAGCTAAACGGTGTTGTAAGTCATAATGCTAGGACCAGAAATGAGAAAGGAGAGTTATAACGGTATAAAAAGCAATAACAGATATAGGGGAATATATATGGTAGTTGGATGGGGGCAGCTTCAGGGCCCCAGAAACTCTCCATATTGCTCCATCTACCTTTATGTATCACGATATTCACAGTTACATATAAACCAATGGCGGAAGAATCACTGTTTAGTGAGATGCTACAGTATGAACAATTCATACCTATTAAAAGAACATGGCTTTTAATCCATTAATTACATTTTGTGTTGAGATTTTTATTTTTTAATTATCATTTGTCAATGTCTATTTTCATATTTTAAAAAACAACTGATATGTATTTCATACACAAATCTTCTTCCCAGTAACTACTTCTGGCTTGAACATTTTCCACTGTAATCTACTACTGTCATTACTAAGTACTTTATAGTTATTTTTGGGTGTACTTGTGATGTCATTGTAATGCTTGGTGCCCTTAATGACTGTGCTGTGTAACCAGAAGCTCTAAACTTCCTTAAATTACTAAATTTGGATTTTGAGTTTTGATTGCTTAATACAGTCACAGTGTTTGCTATTTTGTCCTGAGTTACTCAATTGCCAGGGGAATACAAGAGTAAGGAAGTAGGTGAACATGTGAACTGGGATTTCTGAAAATATAATATAATTCTGAAAAATAAAAGCAATGCAGGTTATACAGTAATGCAGGGCAATCCATGCAGCTAATTATTAAATATGTGTAAACAGTATGTTATGTGTATATAGAATTACAGAAATAAAGGAGCTCTAAAGGCCTCTTTTTTTCTATTTAAAGGATAACTATACTCTAAAAATGAACTTATTAGAAATGGAAAGTAACTGAGGCAGGGGGTGAGATTTGTTATTCCTGCCTCACAATATTGTTTTGTTAAGGAGCTATGGCACATAGAGTTTTCATTTGCCAGGTTAGTCCTTTATTAAAGATCCTGCTGAAGCCAGGAGGAAGACTGGCAGAATCAGTTCTCTTTGGGCTGGTGCTCCTCACAGAAGACAGGCAGAATCAGTTCTCTTTGGGCTGGTGCTCCTCACAGAAACAATATCGGGAGGAAAGAATTACAGAATATCTCTGTCCCAAGTACTTTTCATGTTAACTGTATTTAAAAGAAACTTTATATACACATCATGGTGCTTGGCCAATTAACGGGGGTGCACAGTGAGTAGTTGATTGGAGGTTTAAATATTGTGTCATAATAACTAGAAACTGTACAGATTTACTTAGTAATCATGACTATGAACAGTGAAGCACAAAAGGGCTCTTATAACTGTCTATTGAGGTGGAGGCATTAAGGGTGGAATTGGGTAACAGGAAGCATAGTAAAGTTATTGTTGGTGTCTGCTACAAGTCACCAAATGCTAGCAAGGAGAAAGCGAGCCAGCTTCATATGCAAATGGCAAGGGCTGAAAGTTTGGGGCATTTTATGATTATGAGGGACTTTAATTACCCTGACATTGATTGGAGCAATGGTACTGCCAACACAGTAAAGGGCATAGGTTTTTAAATGAACATTTTCTATCACAGGTGGTTAAAGAAAAGGCACTCTATATAATTACCCAGAACGTATTATAGATATCAAGGGAAACTGGAAGCTTGGTAAAATGAGACATTTAACACATGTTATAAAAAGGAAAGTTGCATTAGGTTAACAAAGACTTAATTTTAGGAAAGCAAAATTTCCCTGGAAAAAATTGCTCTTCGGCATATAAACTGGGATGATATATTCTCAGGTAAAGATACAGAAGAGGTTTTTAACCATTTCACATCTTAATGTATACCCTTGGAAAATAAGTGTGAAAAAATTCACACCCATGTTGCTTTCTGATGTAAAGAGGGGAATGAAATGGAAGAGAATGGCATTTATGATCTTAACTTAAGAGAGAAAGGAAAAGGCTTTTCCTGCCAATCCTGTGACAGTCCAGATTAGGCAAGGGAGCACATGACAGAGTTCAGAAGGTATTGCCAGGAAAGTTCTTCAGGGGGTTTCATTTCCTTTAATGCTATTTACTGGAATGGTCATTTACAGTTAAAAAAATTGCAATTTCACATGCTCCTGGTTACAACTATGATGTAACATGCTATGTAATTGTTCCACCGTCACAAGAGAAACAACACATCTGTACTTTTATAGCTAATGGAATCTGTCTGCCTGCTATTAATTCGGACTGTCTGAATCCAACTTTGGTTGGAATGGCATGTGGCTCTTGGTTCATGGTTGTATTATTGTTGGATTAAAGGGGAAGTTCAGTGCAAATACATATACTTTTAAGAAAAAGACTGTTACAGAACCTGAAATGTCTGCTCACTAATGTCAACAGCAGGAAATAGCAATATATTATATTATATTATAAATTCAACTGATTTTTCAAAATGGAAGAGAATATATAGAATAACTTATAATAATATAATAATAATATAAACTAAGAATTTTAATAATATATTCTCCACTGAACTTTCCCTTTAAATTGATGTTGGTTATTGTTAATTGTAAAAAAAAAAAAACTTGAAATTTGAATACGATATTGTTTTTTTCCCTCCTGCCTTTTTCTTATTGAGACCCCTTTCTCTACAGGAAATTGCCAAAAGATTGCAACAGCTTGAGGAGGAGGAGCTACAGAGGAAATGTTATGACAGGTCCCGGGAAGGTATGTGAAAAGCCAATTTCCCCCCACTCATGAATTAGGGCTTAATATATTCATTCATTATGAAACTACCTACCACTTCCAGGCTTTTGTTGAACCATTTACTTTGCTCACATTCAGTTAATGTTTTTAATTAAATTGAAAAAAACATGTATGTTTCAGATTTGTTCTCGCATTTTGATGCCTTTAGAAACCATTATGAATCTATTCCTAGACTTGAATAATTTTTTTTAATTTGAAGGAATAATTATTAAATTTGTTGCATAAATCATCAATGAAAAATGAAAAAAACAAATAATATATAAATAAAAAACATCTTCCCTGCATATTTACTAAGGCTACGTCTACATAAAGAGGTATTAGGCAGTACGTGTAGCAGTTTTTCAGTAGTTATTGGCTGTTATTAGTGAAACAAATTCATGCCCAACAACTGGATACCACTAGAAATATCAGCTGTGTAGATTGGTGAAACAAAAATCAAGGTGTAGAATAGATGTAACTAGTCCTGAGGGTTTCCCCACTGACCCCATCTTTACTCCTCATCTCTCTGCAGATTTCAAGTGGAAACCTGTGGAAAAATCAGAGGCTTTGAGCAGTTGCACTTGATCGGAAATCCGATTGAAACATCTGCCCTTGTATGGCTAGCTTGACCCCTATCTGCTATGTTTTTGTTTTTAACAGTAGTACAGCCTATAGGTTTAGTTTTTTTTTTACTATCTTAAAGGAACACTATGCTTGTGCAATTACTGGTCGCTTCCTGGTTCCCCCCCAGGCTGCCTTCCTTTCATTAACATATGTTCACTTATATGAGAGAGTCGGTTAAAATTAATCAGGAAGGAGCCCAGAGAGCAGATGAATATAGCATCCCTTTACTAGTGCTTCATTAATAAAAAGTATACACCCAGTCCAGACAGTCCAGAAATATATTTTGACTTCTCTTGGTTTTATAAGTATGAGTGGGAGCTGCCATACTACTTGCCTTTCTGGAAGCATTCTTCTGCATATTTAATTGTATAATTTTTGTAGTCAATAAAGTCTCTCCAGTGGGACAATGTATATGGCAGAACTCATCCATATGTATAAATGTTAATGTACTCCGTAAGCTCTGTTCTATTTCAGGGTCATCCAATTCCAGACCTGAAGAGTCGAAGAACTAAATATTTCCCTACTAGATTAAACATGAGGTAATTAGCCATTCGTTTATTTTTACTGACCCACCTGTTTTTAAAACCTAATGTCTTGCTAGTGAGCCTGCTCTTTAGGCTTGGAGTTGGACGGCCCTGTTTTTTTCTTTTTTTAATTAGGGAAATAACTAAAACTGTTAATTAATTTAGTTTAGTTTCCCTTTATTCTGCCCTTTAAAACCTACTTATATGTGTGTGTTTATATAAATCTGTGCACACTACAGGTGATAGGCGTGCTTTCCAAATTATAAGCGTTTCAAATTCTAACAGGAATTGAAAGGAAAAACTACTGTTTATTAGAATTTCAATAGATTTATGAATATAATTTTATAGATAATTGAGATCTTCCTTTACAATGCCACATAGTAGCATATAGTAGACTAGAAGACTCCCATATAACTTTGCTTCCAAGTGGAAAGTGTTTTCTGCTCCCCCTTTAAGAAACATGAAACAAAATTCCGTATTCCTCAGGTTTTGTTGCTATTTGCTAAGTATGTGTATCTGTTTGGTATATGTAAGTAACTTGTTATTGTGCCTTTAACCCAGAGAATTGCACTGCAGCATTATTGTGCAAATACCTTTACTACATTTCATTCAACATTTTTTAACCCATTGGTGCTTTTGATCATGTTTCCGTGCATGCCACTCACACCTGTGTATAGCTAAATAATATAATAAATTTATAATAAATTTTAAAGGTCATCAATGATATTCGTAATCTGTCTAGCCCAATAGTGTAAAGACTCATACAGACGTCCGATTGTGCCCGTGACCCCAACTGATACATTAACAAACAACCCGAATGTATACACACGCACGATTATCGTCCGAAACGGTCATTCGTCTCTTTGTATCAGTCGAGGTCGGGGGCACAATCGGACGTCTGTACGAGCCTTAAGACAAAAGGTCACGAGTTGTTGTTGAACAAAAACATTTAGCACCAAGGACAATTGTATTGTCTAAACTCCGCCCCATCTCAGTCTGGGATCAAGCCAATGGGAAGAAGCATTTCTTGCAGAATGGTATTGGGAATGGTGAAGGGCAAGGGAGAGGATCCCCGAAACATTGTGTGTTTGATGTGTTGATTGTTCAATAAATGTTTTCGTTCCTTTATTGGTGTGCGACCTTCCATGAACTTTTAGCCCATTGGATAGGCCCTGGGCCACATAGGGAGTGGAGCCAAAACCATACACTTGTCCTTTAAGAAGAATTCTAACCCTTAATTCAGCCTCAAACAAAACGTTTGTGTATCTGTGATCTGTAGTGTAGTCCTGTCTGAAGAAACTGTTGCTGTGTACTGTGTGCATTTACTAACCTTAGCTTTTGTTTGCATGTTTAATCAAGAACTCATCAGTCTACAGCACCCGCAATACCTGAAAGCATTGGACAGTGAGGAGGAGGAAGATTACCTCTTCCAAAGTGATAGTAATAATCAACTAACCGCTTCCGAATACAGAGGAGCAGAGTGGAATTCAGAACGAGACCATAGCTTGAGACAGTCTGAGGAATCATTAAGCAGAATGAATTCTGCTCACAAAGGCAATTCCAACAGAGTGTCCTTTGGGCAAGTTCATTATGAGAGTAACAATTGTAAATATGGCAAATCAGCAGATATATGGAAAGAGCCAATCTCTAGAGAACAAGTACAGGTCCCTTATAGGCATCCTAGAGAATCACTGGAGCAAAGCCCATGTCATCCAAGTTGCACTGAGTCAAAGCAAGTGCATGATAGGGAAATAAGTCAGAAACAGGAAAAAACAAGGGGGCACAGAGAGAAACATTGTAAACATCACTCTGAAAGGTGCAGACGTTCGAGCTCAGACAGTGATGACTGTCCTGAACATTCAGGCAGGGACAAGCGGAATCGGCGTTCACAGTGGAATCAAACTAGAGACCCGCATCACCGCCCTTCGATTAATCCCTCGTCTAGGATATCCAGTCACGTTTTGAGACCAGGTATTCAAAAATTAAGCTTGCTTGTTTTGAAGGCTCATTGCTAGTTTAAATTACAGGATTGTCCAAAGCATTCATGGAGAACTTCAGCCATTATCTTTTTTTATCTGATTTTGCGCCCCATTAAAGTTAACAAAACACAAGCTTTGTGATTTATCTGGGCTGCAGAAATGATTCACACTAAGCTTCACCTCTGCAGCTAACAACATGTGTTTTGTTTTTTTAAACTTTTTATTAACGTCAGTACATACAGGTAAAGGTCAATCTTTACAAGATCATATATTATACATATCATTATTATCCTTCCTGATTATGTTTGAACAAGTATGTTTCTCAAGCATTGACATATCGATTCACTTATTACATTGTTTTAATCATACGTATTAATTGCATATGTTTTGCACAGAGTTTAACAATTAAAGCATTTTCCTTTCCTGTTTTTTTTTTTTTTGCCTTCTCCTAATCTTCCCTCCTTGTATGTATCCATGTATGTACTTTATTGTTACTTGGGTTATATTTGGCGCTTCAGACCAGAGGTTCCACACTTTGTGGAATTTATTTGGGCATTTTCTTTTGGAGTACATCATCTGGTAGGGGAGAACATTATTAAAGGGGAAGTTCAGTGCAAATACATATGCTTTTCAGAAAAAAGAGCAGTATTTTTTCATCCCAATGACGTTAATCTGCCCATTCAGCATTTTGTCTGTGTATAAATAATTGCAACCGAAATACTGACTTCCTGTTTGCAGGACCCCTAGTAGAGTCCGTTATGGTCTTGCCCTTACCCAGCGCCTGGGTTGATTCAGTTGCTCAGTAGAGATCTGAGCATCTTTGACGCATCCAACAGCCAATCAGTAGAATTTACTGTTAAGGACATTCCAAGGATGTGGTGCATCCTGGGAAGAAGAAGGACTGTTAGAACCTGAACTGGCAGTTTACTAATGTCAACAGCAGGGAACAGCAAAGGGTATGAAATCAACTGATTTTTCAAAATGGGAGAGAATATGTAGAATAACTAAGAAGGCATTACACAAACTAACAATTTAACAAATATTGATAATTTCCACTGAACTGTCCCTTTAATAAGATTTAACCATTGGGATATATCTGGCGTTTCAGGTGCCATCCATTTAGTTGTGATGGCTTTCCTAGTGTAATAGAGTAACAGCCATACTAGGCTCGAAATACGTAAGGCCATGTTTGTGTCTTTCTGCATATCTGTTTAATAAATACTGATTTTACGAAGTCCAGTGGAATTATTCCGGTGTGCGCCGGTAGCCTTCTTTGTGGATTGTCTAATAGAGAGTCTCCCTTTATAGATTTATATCTGTCCAGCATATCGTCTTCGAGTATTCCCAACAACAGAAGCTTACTATCTAGTGGTATAGGTACATTCAATATACTGGAGAGTGACGTAATTACAGTTTGCCAGAAGTGTGAGATCTTGGGGCAATCCCATATTAAGTGCCAGAAGTCTGCTCTTGGGATTCCACACTTAGGACAGCTATCAGATCTGTTGTTATTTATCTGGTTCATTCTAACAGGGTGCATATACAGTATGACTGGTGGAGGATATAAAGCTGGATGAGTCTGTTATTGGCAGCAGGGGAAACTAAGTGGCACGCTCCAGCCATTTCGCTCCAGTCATCCGATTCCAATGTAGGGATATACCTTGACCACTTTCCCATAGTATTTTTGACATATAGCTGTGCTTTACATGTGATAAGGTAAGTATAGATTTTTGATATTAAACCTTGTAGACCCTGGGTTCATAGTATTCCAATGATAGGGGGATTTGTTAATGGTTGTGTTAGAGTACCAAACTGTGCCCTACAACAGTGTCTAAGTTGCAGATATCTGAACATATAATGTGCCAGTAGATTATAGCTTGACTGTAACTGTTCAAATGAGAGAAACCGACTATCACCAAATATTTGACCCAGTCTGGTAATCCCTTCCATGGCCCACTCCTCAGCTCTGTGAAATGTATATAATTCTGGGAATGTACAGTTGCTCCAGAGTAGGGTGAAGGGGAAAAGTTCTTGGATTTCTAATTTTGTAAGGACATCTTTCCATATCCTCCAAAACTGTGTATGGAGGACAGTTCCTAACCCAATGTGGCATGTGCAGAAAGGCTAGAGTCACCAGTAAGGTATTGTGATAGCATTTTTTCAGAAACAGTTAATTTATCTGGGTAACATATCCAATTTTGCACATATCTGAATTGTGAGGCCAGATAATAAGCTAACAACATGTTTAGCATGGCATTCTTCAATATAACATCATCTCTGCAACACAGGCACATAGATGTATGTATTTATACTTATATAGCACTGAACATATACACAGGGAGATTCAATAAAATTTCGTAAAATGGTGCTAATTTTGCCCCAACCAATCAGATCTTATTTAGCATTTGAAAGCTAACATCTGATTGGTTGGGGCTAAATTAGCACCATTTTTAACAATAAGAACTTTTATTGAATCTCCCTGACAGTGCTTTATGATTAATTTATCTACTCACAGCAGGCCATGTCCCAAAAAGCTTACAGTCTAAGTTCTCTAATATTATGAGTTTGTTTATGGGGAATCCAGAGCACCCAGAAGGAGCCCTCACACATGCACAGGGATAGCATACAAACTCCTAGCAGATATAGATGACAGGGAGATTTTAACCTTTGACTTCGTTTTGCAAAGCATTAGTGCTAACAACTGAGCCACCCCTTTACCTTTCAATATGGATTAATTTGTATAGGAGCTGGAGACTGGTCCACGCAAAATCCGCCAGAGAAAAATTCAAATATTATTTAGGAAAATTCTACAGAATCGGAACCTTCTGTTTATGATTAAAGGAAAACTATTGGTAGGAAACACAATCTCCATCATGCCCACTAATCAACAATTAGCTTAGCTTCTAGGTCCTCACCCCTGGGTTTAACTTTAAAATGCAGCACTAAGCTGCTGAAAATTTCACTAGCCACACTTCTGCCCTTGCCTCAGTCTCTGATCTTTCTAATACGAAGATGCGCTCCATACAGAGTATTTTTAATTGTAAGGCCACGTTAGGCAATTGTAACAGAGATTTTTGCTCTTCTGGCAGCTAACTATCCTTTTGACTGTGTCCTTTCTCCAGATTTATTTAGATTGGTTGTATGATATTTATATCAAGGGCAGTAATTTATTACAAACATATTTTTAGTTAACAAAATCCATGATTATGCTATAGGTTATAGCCGTATAAACAATGTCAATTAGTGTTATGTGCAGGGTTGCCAAGGACCACTTACAGATACACAGATAACATTAGTTATTATTAGTTAAAGCATGTTTCCTTTTTGCTGGAAATTAATGTCGGAAACTAATGAAATGTGGGGATTACCCAGCAATTGCTGATCGGCAGGGTTTGACCCCTAGAAAGGTTGGGGGGTGATCTATCCGTGCTTCTAGCTCTTGTAAATTGTTGTAAAAGTGTATGTGTCCTATGTCTCTGTTCTTGCTTTCTTAATGTAATGGTCGCTTGTTAATAACACAAGATATTTCTACTAATCTAATAATATGGCAGAGATGGGCATTTCTGAAAATAAATCTGGTCTGGTGATCTGGTAATCAGCACATTGTTTACAGCTATACAGGGAGATTTTATAAAAGTTCTTATTGTTTAAAATGGTGCTAATTTTGCCCCAACCAATCAGATCTTATTTGAAAGCTATTATCTGATTGGTTGTAGAAAAATTAGCACCATTTTTAACAATAAGAACTTTTATTGAATAACCATGATAGTTTCTAATTGTCAATTGTTGGTATTGCTCCCTTTATTCACCATTGTCCATGTCCTCGTGTCTATTCAGTAGTCACTTTGTTATGTGAACAAATGTTGGGTAAAAATCACATATTGGAAGTGTAGACCACTTGCATGTTTTCATATATAATATGAATAATTTAAAGGATAAGTGCACTGTAAAATCAAGTTATGTTCATTTGGAAGCTGCAGCTTTAAAAATACTGTTGCCATATTTTTTTTTTACCTATGCCCCTCCAGAGCCTACCTTTGTGCCTTGGAAGTTGCTGACATCTTGTTACTGGTTTGCTGAATGTTAAGTTCCGCCTCTCTGAGATTTCCTCTGCTTTCTCCTGCTTGAGCCTCAAACAGTAATGCCCGTGAGTTCCGTGCACTCTCCTGCTTGAGCCTCAAACAGTAATGCCTGTGAGTTCCATGCAGGTGCGTGTGTGATAGAAAAAATAAGAAGATGGGGTCCCCTACAGTTGCTCCTCCTGTTCCCCTTTAGTTACACCCCTGTGGGAAGGTGAGAAGCTCTGCCAGCAGCTACCATTGTTTGAATTAAATTATTCTGCTTCAGTTGTAGGAGTTCACAGGTGTGTGTGTTGGGGGAAGACTTTAGAACAATTTTTTTTGGTTGATGCAGTTCTAGATTGGGACTGTGCTGCAGTGATACAGACATCACAAACAGGATCTACTGTAACTGCAGGATTGAATATTAGCTGCAGGCAAAAAAGCAACAATGTTATTCCTTTTTATAATCTTAATGCTGAATCAATTAGCCATGAAGTGACAGAGGATTGGTCATTGCTTTTATAGAAAGGGTCTGTTTTTACAAATAGTGGGGTCAGGGGAGGGGCTGGAATATATTAAGCAGTGGGTGATTGACAGTTCTTTACTGCCTGACCTTGCTCTTCCCCCATTGTAAAACTGCAGGAGCTAAAAAAAAGGAAAAAGGGAGGGCCAGAGAAGGATCAAAAAGCACTGTCTACATGCCCTTTATTTTTCTCCGAGAAATTAAGAAGAATTTTCAAAAAACATCGTATCCCTGTCTGCTTTAAACCGAACAACACACTGAGGCAGCAATTGGTACATCCGAAAGACCCAATACCAAAACACAAGAAAAGCGACATCATATATGCAGTGCAGTGCAGTGAAGAGTGCTCTGATTTGTATGTGGGGGAGACCAAACAGCAACTGCATCAACGTATGGCCCAGCACAGAAGAGCCAATTCCTCGGGTCAGGACTCAGCCGTGTACCTGCATCTTAAGGATAAAGGACATACCTTTGAAGATTGTAATGTTAACATATTGGCAAAGGAACGTGACTGGTTCAAGAGAGGTGTTAAGGAGGCCATTTATGTGAAAAAGAAACCAAGCCTAAATAGAGGGGGGGGTTCGACACCAACTGTCTGCCATGTACAATGCTGTTTTAACACCTTACTCTGGGCGTTCCTAAACACCTCTTAGCCACTATCCAATACACACCTTAACACTGCTGTGATATGCTAATGCGGGATTTTCCAGGGTACATAATTGCCACAGATTCTTGTACACGTCATTCTGAATTGAGAAAGCCAGTCGGATGACTAGCGAAACGTCTTCAAGAACTACATTTCAAGTCCAGTTGATATAATTGTATACAACAGATGTAGTAGTGGACAGTTTCCGGTGTGATGCAGTTGCGTAATTGGAGCTCAATCGGTTGGGCAAAAAATGCTGATCGCAGAGCAGCATACCTATTGTGACGAGATGAGATTTTGCGATGAGATTGCAATCGGAACGCCTAATTTTATTCCACCACTTCAGCCTGTTTAATCTGTCTGAAGGTCATTTTGCAGTCAGTTTTTTTTCCCCGATCCACCTCCATTCTTGTTAACCGTGATATCTTAACCTAGCAGAGTGAGAAAACTCCTACCTGAAAATGCTTTGCTATATTCTTGTATCCTGCGTTCAGAAAGCGCACAAACAAAGCTTATTAGGCCAGTTAGAATAGAGCAACCACAAAAATTAGGTAATGCTCTATGTATCCCTCAATTTGAATTTGTTTCAGCATGGATTATCTATATTTGCGCACACTTGGTTTTAGGGACTTGTTTGAGGAATCAGACAATGGAGAATTTATATTTGTATCATCTGACTGTTAACAATTGCCCAATAGCTAATTAAGGTCTGGAACCCTGGTTAAAGTTCAGTACCTGAGAACTTAAATATTCTGTATTAAGGTGCCAAAACTTTTACGCTGTTATTTTTTTCTTGAAACTCCTTTTTTCCAAATCTAGCACAGGTAACAAAGAAATTCCATGGAGATTCAATATCACTAAAATTAATGTAAAATCCCCAATGTAATATCAGGTTAATGTGAGTTTTACACTTATTTTAGGACACTGCACCCTTTCCCAATCTTTTTGGAAATAGCACAGCGCACCAGATATATTTGTTAAGCAAAAACCTGCTTCTTACTTTTTAATTGCATTTACATCTGGTATTGCTTAGTAAGATTTGTGATTCTGCCTTTTGGTGGTCAGTTTATCTTCTGCTCATGGAACAATTCACAGTACAGGGTGGCCACTGTAAACACTATCCAATAAGATAATGTAAAGTTTTAAATAAAAAAAAGATGCATGGTTACCCATAAATTTTTTGTGTCCAAACATTTTGTAGGACCAACACTCTATGTTGCTTGGGAACGTAAATGTTGAGTGATGGTAGACACACTAATTATTTTTCTGTGTGGTTACCTTGTATAGTATTTATTAGTAAGTTTAAGGAAAATCTGCAGATTTGCAAGTGAAATTCAGGACATCCTCTAGTGTTGCATCATTCCTTCCAACAATAACAGGATAATAGAATGTTTAGAAGGTCAATTCACACATTTTCAGGTATAGTATTATAGTATATAATAAGTCCTGTACAGCAGATACACTAACACCAATCTAGCCATAGATCATGATGTCAGGGCAGTATTTCACAGACTTTGAACACCCCAATGGTTGTTGAATACATTTATTCAAACAATAATATTTAGGGGGAAATATAACCAGGCTGCTTTCAATATATTTAACTTCAATAGGTGAAGAACTTCAGCCAGGTATTGAAATAGACTCCTTAGACTGGCAGATGGCTGAGATGCATGTTCAACATTCAGACCAGCTCATTCAAGATGAAGAACTGGCTAGAAAATTACAGGAGGAAGAGGAAAAACGCATTGTAAGTGTTGAAATATTTACTGCATGACCATGTGTTCTAAACTTCCTATGTTCTGGTTTTGGATTTGTCATAGAAGATGATGCTTATAATACAGTGTAGTAAGATAAACAGTTCTAATAAACATTTAATTTATAGTTCGATTACAGAACTTCATGCTGAGGCTGGACACCTTGGTATAAGGTAAACTTATGCTTTCCTTTCTTCATTAGGCCAAGCTGAAATTGCAGGAACAACATGAAGACTTTCGAGCTGCCCAGGTTGCACAAGATGAGGTAAGCTAAGACTTGTTTTTGTCCTCTATGAATGTTAACTTGTCCTGCAGTGTAGTACTTAATTTATCATTACAGTACATATAGGATATGTACATACCATAAATATACTCTGTTTAAATTGTTTTATTGTAACTGCTTTGTATGGGTGTTAAGGTGCCCATACATTAATACGTACCCTCTTACCAATCTGCCTTATTCAATCAATATTCCTGGAACCACCTTTCCAATACATTTTGGCGACCGACATACGATCGGGAGATCTCGCCTGGACCCATTGATTTTGTGATCATATGTCAGTCGCAATAGAAAGGGAAAGGCGGTGGTTCCAGGAATATAGAGTGAATGACGCGGATCAATCAGAGGGTAAGTACTTCCTCAGTGTATAATCAATGTTAATGTTGTTTATGTGGTGTGAGACGCCCATGTCAGACTTGTATTCAGCCACGGTCTAGTTGCATAAACTAATCTAATGTTTATCTCTAAATTAAAGGGGAAGTTCAGTGCAAATACATATGCTTTTCAGAAAAAAGAGCAGTATTTTTCCATCCCATTGACCTTAATCTGCCAATTCAGTATTTTGTCTGTGTATAAATAAATGCAATTGAAATACTGACTTCCTGTTTGCAGGACCCCTAGTAGAGACCGTTTATGGTCTTGCCCTTGACCCAGTGCCTGGGTGGATTCAGTTGCTCAGTAGAGATCTGAGCATCTTTGACCCATCCAACAGCCAATCAGTAGAAATTACTGTTAGGACATTCCAAGGATGTGGTGCATCCTGGGAAGAAGAAGGACTGTTAGAACCTGAACTGGCAGCTCACTAATGTCAACAGCAGGGAACAGCAAAGGGTATGAAATCAACTGATTTGTCAAAATGGAAGAGAATATGTAGAATAACTAAGAAGGCATTACACTAACTAACAATTTAACAAATATTAATAATTTCCACTGAACAGTCCCTTTAATTATTTACTGACAGATATTGTGTGTGCTCACATTTATAAGATGAACTGTTTTACACTCGAATGTGAAACTTTTTGTCTTTTTTGTTAATTCTAGGAGATTGCCAAGTATATTCAGAGTCAGGAGCTGAAAGCTCACCGAAGATCAGAAGAGGTGGACCTACACAGAGACAGTGATGATGAAAGTAACTTCTGTAGCTTTCCTGAGAGGAGGTGCATTGCACTTAAGGTATGTGTCAATGGGAAAGAAAACTAGTTTTATTTGTGGAGTGGAAATCATTAAAGGGGAAGTTCAGTGGAAATACATATACTTTTCAGATAAAAGAGCAGTATTTTTTCATCCCAGTGACCTTAACCTGCCCATTCAGCATTTTGTCTGTGTATAAATAAATGCAACCAAAATACTGACTTCCTGTGTGCAGGACCCCTAGTAGAGACTGTTATGGTCTAGCCCTTGACACAGCGCCTGGGTTGATTCAGTTTCTCAGTAGAGATCTGAGCATGTTTGGCCCATCCAACAGCCAATCAGTAGAAATTACTGTTACTAACATTCCAAGGATGTGGTGCATCCTGGGAAGAAGAAGTACCGTTAGAACTTGAAATGGCAGCTCACTAATGTCAACAGCAGGGAACAACATTGGTATGAAATCAACTGATTTGTCAAAATGGGAGAGAATATGTAGAATAACTAAGAAGGCATTACACATACTATCAATTTTAACAAATATTGATAATTTCCACTGAACTGTCCCTTTAAGTTGTATGTATATACATAGTTAGGATTTAATATTTATATTATATTGGTTTGGGCACTGTAGTTTCTATTCAATGTGCCTTTACCTACGTATCTATGTTGTAGATAAATCTTGCCTTATATTTTAAGGGTATGTGCACTGGATTTTCTTTTTTAAATTGTCCTATATTAGAAACTATTTTTATTCTCTACCACCACTCCTGTGTGCAGTTTTGCTGTGCCTGGAATGGTGACAGTCGGTAGTGAGTTGCTTGATAGGAAATTCCCTCTTCCATTGGTGCCTCACAGTGATTACTAAGCATGCTTGCCCTCGCAGATAGTCTGGTCTGAAAAAGAGGGCATTGGTGTGTGTACCTATATTACCAATAAAGGGCCAATCCTGGTGGTACCAATGAACGTTTAACTTCAGAAATGGTTGTTACAGCTGGAAAATTTCCCACTGAAGGCAGTTGGTTTCCTGTACTGTAGTATAGGTAGTTGCCCGCAATTGTTAGGTGTTTTAAAGTCACAAACAAACTCCCTTTAATATATATAAGAACACCCATGACTGTGTGTAGCCACATCTTTGAAAGATGACAGACACAATCTATATAAGTTTGGTACTGTGTATATCCCGCTTTAGAAAGGGGGAGGAAATAGAATGTATCTCACATCAAAACTTACTTCCTCTCACATTATGGCCGGGTGAAACCAACCCCAGCCCTCGTTGTTAATACATGTAGGTAAGACTCCTTCATTTAGGAAAAATCCCAATAATAAGTATAAATAGAAAATTGTTATTGGCATAAAATAGTGGCCCAGGTGCAGCCAAGCCCCGGGCCCTTCGCTAGGCCAGTAACCCGCTGTACTCCACACAAACTGCAAAGAGCTGTGCGACCCCTATAAGACACTGGATACTCCCGTAATAAAAACCATATGGGTATACTTTATTTGATGAAGTGTTTGATACATAAAATGCAAAAGACGTGGTCATCTGTCAGCGTATGTATGTGATCTATCTAATAAAGTATATGGTTTTTATTACGGGAGTATCTAGTGTCTTGTCTAGTGCGGTTTGTGTGGAGTACAGAGGGTTACTGACCTAAGCAAAATAAGTACTTGATTAAAGGTGCTTACATGTATTTAATTATTGATTAATATAAGGCAAAGTCATTATTTCAGTATACATAAAAGGCAGTACTTTGTATACCTGCATAGATTGCGAGTCTTAGGGCCGTTTCTGGCCATTTTGGTGCCCTATGCAATAATACCTGGTGCCCCACATAACTAACCCCCCCCCCCCCCCCAAAAAAAAAGAAAAAAGATTGCTATGAAAACTGAAATGTTATTATATTATAAGTAAAAATGAAAATAAGTTTACTCTTTTCAGCAGCAGGGTACTTGCAGAGTTCAGTTGCCAGGCTCTACACTAAGCTGTTAGGGTGGCATAAAGAGCAGCAAGATACGCACACTGGTAACATCATTAGCACCATGATGTCACATGAGATGGTACGAGTGGTGTCGACCGCTGTGTGAACACCCCCCGTTGTATGGTCCAGCCAGGAAGGGAGAGTGGGAGAGGAAACTTTCTGTGTCGGCACTGCCCTCAGCAGCACCACTGCATAAACAATCATGATTTATTATAGTAGGTGTGTAATTGGGCAAAGCAGAATTGCACTCTCACTGACCTCTGCACCCTATAGCAGATGGCCAGGGATAGGCAACCAGTAGAACTCCAGATGTTTGAAAACTACAACTCCCAGCATTCCCTTACTATAGAGTCCTTGTAGAAGAATGCTGGGAGTTGTAGTTTTCAAACATCTGGAGATCTACTGGTTGCCTATCCCTGGCCTAGGCTGCTTATGCCAAGAAACTGCCCTGGTGTGTCTAACTTTCATAATTTGTTCCATTTAATTTGTTGCATTGTACAATCAGCCTCAACATCAAACTGATATTTCAATAAAAGTGGTACAAGCAGTTAAAATAAGCATCCACTTGTAATGCATGCAAATTTGCTTTGTCATGTCTACCTATTTCTTGTTATTTTTCAGTACAGGAAAACCAAATGTTTTTTCAGTACAGGAAAACTGTAAGTTTATTGCCATAAATGAGAAATCAATCTATTCTGCCTAGTATCGAGGTTCTAGATGACTGGTAATACGAACTAACACTTACTATATGATTACCAGTTCACCCTGCCCCTTGCTTGTGTCTGGGGCACGACCAATGGAAAGACTCTACATGTAAGAACTGCACTTTCCATTTACCAGGTCCCTGACTGAGCAAGGGGTCAGAGCTGAATCGGACAATTGATTCTAAATCTAGGCAAGTTAGCAGTGAAGAGTTAGCATTTTAGGTCTGTATTATGAGTACTTTTAATGGGACGAGGGTGAGTTAAAAAGGTTCTTTAAATTCTACAAGTGTGTTAGTCTAATCTTAATTATTCTGTCCAATCAGACTGAAGTGCCTTCTTGTAGCCAGGGTCGACTGAACTCTGAGGGCCTATCATCTCCTGCAGAATGCCGTACCCCAGAAAAAATGGAAATTACAAATGCAGAAGGATGTGCAGATCAGGCCAAGTAATGTATTTTTATTTTTAATTATATATATTTATCACAACTTTTCACATTATATTTATTTTTTTTGTTATGAGCGCTTAGTGATGTTTTTATTATATGTTCTGTATTGACTGCAGTGCATCCAATTTACCTCAACACACTGCTGTTATATTCTGATTGAGATGCATTCCAGCAGATTTATAGCGAAAAAGTCATTCTGAATTGAGAAAGCCAGTTGGATGATTAGTGTAGCTCTGGATATTAGAACCTTCAAGTCCAGTTGATCTTAGTGCAGCCCTGGATATTAGAACCTTCAAGTCCAGTTGATCTTATTGCAGCCCTGGATATTAGAACCTTCAAGTCCAGTTGATCTTAGTGCAGCCCTGGATATTAGAACCTTCAAGTCCAGTTGATCTTAGTGTAGCCCTGGATATTAGAACCTTCAAGTCCAGCATGATTCTTATGCACCCTGATATTAAGACCGCTTCAAGTCCAGTTGATCTTAGTGTAGCTTTGCATATTAGAAACTTAAAGTCCATGATCTTACTGAATACCACAGATATACCTTGTCCAAGATAAATAAGAATTTTCACATATTATACAGCATTTTGCATTTACATCAGACCCTGTGCTAAAGAGCTTACCAACATAGAACTTTATCTGGCAAAGGAAAATATACTGCTCTTATTTCCCCCTGTAAATCTAATTATCTTTCTATTGAAAGGGGATTTAGCACTTTAGCTCTCTCTTACCATGCCCCATTATGCCTGAATCGCACTTAAAGGGCATGTTCACCCTTAAAACAAAAAAATGGTCATATGTCTGTTACCTTACCAAAACCCCAACTGATATATTTTGCACTTTATTACCTGCATTACTAACCAGGTATTTAGGTATCATTATTGCCTCCATTCTGGCAGAGTAAGCTGGCTCTTCCCTACATGCAGTCAATCAAGTCTATGATTGCTGACATCACAACCAATGATTGACTGCTGTTTCACCTGCTGCCTCTTCTGCACATGCTCAGGTTTATAAAAGCTCTTGTGAGCAAAACCTTTTCCATTATGGGAAAAAACTTATGATTAAATATCTGGTTCTAAATGCATATAATAAACTGGGGTTGCGGGCAGATAACTGACACCAGTGACAATTTTTTTGTGTAGAGTAACATCCTCCTTAATGCATATTGAAATTTTAGGCTACCAGGGTAACGGGTTCTGCTTGCTTAGTCTTCTCTTTGTGAAGAGGCAGCAAATGAAAAGGGAGTTTCTGTTTTAGGGGGGAAGAAAGAAAAGTGAGAGGGGACACAGGTCTCTGTGATAAAGAAAGACAAGGGGGTGCTGTGTATGGACTCCCGAGGAACAGGAAAGGATCTTCTGCCCTAGGTGGGAAAAGTGACTGGACCCTAATAGGTTCTCAATGGAGCCATTAAGTACACACAGGATTGGATCTGTGTCTGGACTGTCACCTGAAGTTGTACATCCAAATCTAACCCAAATCCTGCCTCGTCCCTTACCTTATTCCATGTTCACAAACAATGGGGGGGAAGCAGTTAAAGGGCAAGTCCAGCCCTGTATATACAGGTAAATCACCGCCCTAAAAACCTAAACTGTAATAGTTTGAAATATATAGGTCTAACCTGAAATCCTGCACAATATCCTGTTGCCCCTATTTATGCTTTCTGGTTCCTCCAGTAATCAACTCTCAGTTATGGATTTGACAGTTGACATCACAGCCAATGACTGAATGCTAATCCCCTAGCTGCTTCTTTTGAGCATGCTCAGGCTCAGTAAAGGTCACTAAATTGCTCAGTTTCCTTGAGGAATCCAGAAGCATAGCAGGTATACGGTAATACATTTAGAGGACAAAGTAGGATATATCAACATATTTTTTATCAACATGAATGAATGAAATCACAGCTTTATTAACAATACGCCTGACGCGTTTCAGACCTCCAGGTCCTTAATCATAGGCCAAGGGGACTCATTTACCACTGTGTCTCTGCTGAGAGACAGAAAACCGTCATCCCTATAAATTAAAATTCTTGCGATTCCCATAAACAGACAGGTATCGAAGGGGCACTTAAATGGTGCTCATTATTTTTTTTTCTTTTCCCCCTTCCACCTTTCCCTTTTCTCCTAGGAGCACCTGAGAAAATTCATACTCTGCTTTATGGGAGTGCCGCTCCTGTTTACACCATAAAACTAACTTTTTTGATGGTTTAGGTATGGTTGCTATGGAGACGGAAGGTTGGGTATGAGGGTGGGTGCACATGTGTCAATGTGGGGTTGGGGGGAATATTTTTATGTTTGTGGCCATAAAAGTGAGATGTCTTGAGATGAGATGGGTAAGGCGTGTATCATTAGGTGTGTGCACCTGTGTCTAAATTCCCGAGAAACACAGTGTGAGTTTGTGTAGCTTCAAACCCAGGCATTAGATGACATGACACTAAAACTTTTGAATGTTTATCTTTGAGGGTTGGATCCATTATAGTCAATGGGAATAAATGTTCTGAATCTAGTGAATAATGTCGGAACACATCCACGGATTTCTTAGCTAGGTATTATCACAATTCTGTACTGAATTTCGTTTCAAGCTCAGAGAAGAAAAGTAATTTGTCTCTTTCAAGTCAAATTTACTAATCTGAGAAATAAGGAATGATTTCTCACTCCCAGCCTTCCCAGGGAAGTGGGCGGCGATATGCGAATTAACTGCTGTCTTACCTTCCGTGCGGTACCTTCTGTTTTAAGAAGGCTCACTATTTTATATTGTAATTTATTAAATTCTGCTTGTGATTGTGAAACAGCAGAACACACACTGTGGGACCATGCCATTTGTGTAATTATTCACACCACGCTGGGTCACCTTCCTGTGGCTTTGCTATATTTTGCTTTGGGTTTGGTCTTTACAGAGAACAGGAAGCTGTGTGTGCGCGCAGGGGTGTCAGTAACTGCTGCTGCACTGTAAGAGTCTGTCCATGTGAAGATTCTACTGCTTTCCATCGTTCTCTTGACTAATGATCTAAAATACTGTATACCTTCCTGTTGTCAAAGTGATTGGGAAAGAGAAGCTAAAAGATATCTTGTTTTATATAACAAGATATGAAAATGGACATGATAGTTCACCCTGGTTTCCAAATTCTATTTATTATAATTGTATGTATTTATTAAAGGGTCAGTGACCTAATAAGGTCTTTTATCAATATTGTCCAGTATATTGTAGTTGAACTACAGCTGTAACGATTTGGTGTCCACAGTGGAGCCCAGACTGTTTACTTAGAAACAAAATAATTATTTTTTTTTTTTACAGATTTCGAAATTTCTTTAGTGGTTTGCATGTTGTTTGAATAAGTCAATAATTAAACCCATAAATCACATGACAGTTGTATATGTGTATTTTATCAAATAAACTACCAGCTGACTCTCCAGGCTTGTGACAGAAGGAAATTAGAAGATTTCTGCAAACTGCGGATCTGCAGATGGTTGCACTTCTTTCTTACGTTGTACACGTGTAATGTGGCTTACAATGAGAGGTGTTCCTCATTCTGTATGTTTATGAACTAAAAGGCATACTGTATTTAATATTACAGATATTTAAAGATAATGCATGGCAGAAGGGTCAAAGAAAGAACAACTTTGAAGGTCTCTCCAGTCCGAGTATAATATAAAAGTTTTTTTTTGTAGTTATTCTGTCATTGGGCCATGTGAAAACAATTTAACCCTTTCACTGCCAGGAGAATTTCATTTTTTTTCTTGCGTTAACTGCCAGAAGAATTTTCAGGATCACTTTAGACCAATTTAACAGTAGGAAACCTTGCAGTAAATCAGGAATATTATACATTGTTTTTTTCAGCACAAAGTGTAATTTAACATGGTAACAGAATTTTGTAACTTTTCTGGAAATTTTACTGGAATTATGGGTAAAATATGTAAAAAAAATGAAAATTTTTTATTTATAGTTATCTTAAGGTTACCCACAAAAATCTTACTGTTTCTAAAAGCTCAGATACTCCCGAGTACAACGATACCAGATATATGTAGGTACCCCACTTTTCCTGTACAGGAGACCCCCCCCAAACTAAAACTGCACCTCCTAGAATATTACACCAAATTAAAATGTATAACCACTACTGACAGTTAACATAGAATATCTTCCAAATTATCTAAAATATCCCCACAAGTGAGAGATTTTTAGAAACTACACACCCGCGGGATTTTACGAGTGAGGTTAGTTTCGATCAAAATGCAGATACCCGGACGCAGCTCTTCGTCAAATTGTAAGTTACTTTCTCACATTTTCCTTTTTTTCCTCAACTGTAAAATCGGAGACAAAATCAAATGCGAATTTCAGCTACAAACTGGAGGAAAGTTCAAACGCATCTCAAATATGAAAGCCTAACCCCTCCCGAATAAAACGGTATGCCACATTCATGGGTGTACCCAGAGACATGGCTACCAACTAACCCAGAGCGTGACCAGTGCCAAATGTCAGTAGCAGCAAAAAAAAATTAGCCAGTTTTGTATTTGAACAGTCTGCAGTTTTTCAACAAAACACCCCCCTAACTCAGAAATACCCCCCACAAACTATATATTCCTGAAATCTACTTATCTTCATCTATGTAACGCTGTAGTTCGTTCATTCATACCATCAATGGTGTGGGCGCAGTTCTTCGTAGAAGTTTGCACTTTTACTAGATTTTTTTAAAAAATTAACACCAAACAACATTCAAAAAGGTAGATATTTTGCCAAAACCTCATGGAATGTAAAAAAAGTTACCAAATATCAATCTCCCAAATGTCCTGAATCAAACGGTATGCCATATGTGTGGTTACACTTTTGGACGTGGAAGCGTAAAGCCACAAAGTGAGACAACGCACGATGGCTTAGAAACAGCGAAAATATTTAGCCAACTCTGAATTTGAACAGTCTGCAGCCACGGACCGCCTTACTATTCCAGGTACTGCACTGTGATCTGAATGGAGATCGCAGTGCAGTACCTCCATTGGACCACCAGGGGCAGCATTTTACCCCTTCAAGAGAAGGAGGAAGCTCCATGATGTCACTGGGGTCTCCCTTTCCAGAAACAGAAGAACTCCACGTGGGACCGGCTTCCTTCCTATACGGTCACGGCAGAAAGGTACCGTATCTCCCGATCCCCCCCCTCGGACAAAACCAAGGGGGGAATAGAGGGGGCTAGCGGGGCAGTTGAATGCTGCCCCCCGATCGCCCCTAGCGGGGGGCAATTTTGGTTTTTTAAAGGGGAAGCCACAGATCGTATATTCACGATCTGTGGCAGTTGAGCATTTCCTGCCCAGATCGTGAATATACGATCTGTGGCAGGGAAAGGGTTAAAGGGGAAGTTCAGTGCAAATACATATTTTCAGAAAAAAGAGCAGTATTTTTTCATCCCAATTACCTTAATCTGCCAATTCAGCATTTTGTCTGTGTATAAATAAATGCAACCGAAATACTGACTTCCTGTTTGCAGGACCCATAGTAGAGACCGTTATGGTCTTGCCCTTGACCCAGCGCCTGGGTTGATTCAGTTGCTCAGTAGAGATCTGAGCATGTTCAACCCATCCAACAGCCAATCAGTAGAAATTACCGTTAGGGACATTCCAAGAAAGTGTGCATTCTGGGAAAAAGAAGGACCTTTACAGAACCATAAATGGCAACTCACTAATGTCAACAGCAGGACATGGTATGAAATGAGATGTTTTTCAAAGTGAAAGAGAATATGTAGAATAACTAGGTATGTGTAATATAAATAAGAATTTAAAAAATGATATTTTCCACTGAACTTCCCTTTAAAAGAAGACTTCTTTTCTGAATGTTCCAGACTACCATACAGAAACCTCTACAATTCTTTTAACACTAGTTTTAGACTCAAAGTGCACTTCTAAAAATAACTGTGAGGGTGTTGGGCCTACACATTGTGGGTCATTGTGGGCTGGACCGCTCTAATGAAACACTCTGAGAGCAAGTGGAAACCTTGCATAATAAAGCTCAGCTTGCGCACACAACTTGCCTAACCAAAAATCATATAATGAATGGTCGTTACAGAGAGATGGGGCAAGAAGTGGAAATATGTCGGTACACTCACATAACCGTATTGAAATCAGCATATTCATTTCTCCCCTGCAACATAGTAAGATCTCTGTGAGCAACCATAAATTCATTTAATGTTGCTCCTGTGTCAAGCTTTTTAGATGACATTCCCATAGGAGACGGTTAGTTTGGAACATGGTCACGTTACGTATAACTGGATGTCCAACCTGCATTGTTGGAACTTTGCAAAACAAATTGTAGGTTATTGAGATAGAATTGCGTCTGCTTTATTTTAAATGATTTGCTAAGAGAGTGTCATGTTCAGGTTATGTATAATCCATTTTAACAAATAAACAATGTTTTTCAGGCTCAGATCACCCAGAAATATTGCTGAAGAGCTTGATCCAACGTTCAAATCCAAAAAGGAATTGAATAACGATGTATTTGCAGTATGTTCACAAGGTAATGGCCCCTTCAGTGATCTGTTAAATTATTATTTTTTTTCTTTAAAGGGCATCTGTACCCAAATTTTAACTTAAGTGGAATTATTGCTATAATAAAAAACATGATCATGCACCTGTGTTACATTTCCCCTATGAGCTTCATTGTTGCACACTTGTCCACTTGCTGTCTGTGTGTGGGCCTGGTCCTCAACTGTGTCAGCCACTCCCCCTTTGTCCCGGCTGACAATTTACGTAAAATCCGCAGCAACAGTAAAAAAAAAAAAAACTTTTAAAAAAGGGGAAGAGCTTGGGTCTGTTACATTAACACACAACCTCCGTGATCAGCTGATTGCATATGAAGGAAACATACGCGCGGTCAGCTGTTTAAATGACAGGACCCAAATTTCCAGTTCTGTACCGGCCTTTTAAACATCTGATCGTGCGTATGTTTCGTGTATTTTACGTAAATAGTTGGCTGGGACAAAGGGGGAGTGGCTAACACAGGTGAGGAGTAGAGATGGCCGGATTGCGGATTTCGCGATTTTTCCTGAATTCCGCTTTCCAATCTTTTTCCGAGCCGCATTCGAAAATTTTAATTTTCAAGGAATTTACTGTACTGTATATACATAATTAGCAATATTAACAATGCCCTTATATATACACACACGGCTGTTTTTAGGCATAGGCCATCTAGGCAAAGTGCCTATGTTAAAACCAGGGAGCCCAGTGTTCTCCCTAACATCTCCCTGTGAGGTTTTACTTGCTGTATTACAATTGCTCTCCTTGTGCTGCGGTAGTTTGTAACATTGCATTGAGTAGAGAGTCTTAACTCAGCTCCCTCTACTTGGAAACAATGTTGTAAATGAACTGAGGGAAGGAAGGAGGGGGGAGGATGAGCTCAGCAAATAGTACTGAGGAGAGTAGTTTAAAAATGCCTGGTAAAAGCCAGACATCCCAACCTGCCCCTTCAGGCTTCCGGGCAGGGGGGGAAAGAGAGCGTGGTGCAGGGGCGTGATGTCACGGGGGTGGGGTGTGACATCACAAGGGGCATGGCCAGTGTTCTAGGGTGAATTGAGGCAGGGTTAGGGAGGGGTTAGGGGAATTTCTGGGGCATGGCCTTGCAAAATGGGTGTGACCTAGGAGGAGACTCAAGTCTCCTCTCAAGTCAGGGAGTCTGGGGTGGTCTCGCGGGAGTGCTGGAGACCACCCCAGAATACGGGAGACTCCTGGACATCTCGGGAGGAGTGGGATACCTGAAAAGCTGCTGCAGACTTTTTAACAGTGGCCCCTGTGATTAGCAGCATGAGACATGGAAAGCAGGTACACTATACACTGTATATCATGTCAATGCTGGCAGCTGAAAGGGTTAAAGGTAATAGTAATACTCTGCTGGCACTGAAAGTGTTAATGCCAATACTCTGGGAAAGTGCTGGCACTGTAAGCTACTGAAATTCCTTGAAATTTCGAATTTTCAAAAATTTTCGAACGCGGCTCGAAAACAGAATGCAGAAGCTCGAAAAACAGTATGATTGTGAGAAAAAAAAATTCTTTTAAGGTTCTGGATATACATGTTCCCCAGACCCCGATTGTACATTATCGGTAATTAACTAACGTTCGGTCGTAGAATTTCATGTGGTAGTAAATCTAAATTTACGATCCTAAATTTACGATCGTAAATTAACGATCGTTAAGCTGATGGTAAATTACCAATCATTTTTTACATATCGTTTAAGGCGCGGTATCGCTAAAAAGCAATACCACGGCTTTATAAATACAGCCCTAGATTTCACAGCTTGTACAGTTCTGTGACTGTTGTACTGACCACTAGCAGTAACCAATTCACTAAGCTGATAGCAGTTCTTTTAAGACTGAATCTTTAAAGGGCAAGTCCACTGAAAATAATAATATATTAATATACATTTTAGAGCAAAGGGTTTTTTTGGGTGAACTTGTCCTTTAACACCAGCAAATGACTGATGTGATTCGGAAAGGGGTTAACAACATTCGCAAAACACAGAGAGAGGCTATTGGCTCTGTGCATTACCTTATGAGTGCAATAGAGACCAATATAGTTTCTCTATACATATAAATCCCCATAAATGTCATTGGATTATGGTTCCACCTTGTTTGAGATACTTAACTGGGGAACAAGTATATGGCTGTACTGAACAGAAAATGTATAAAAATATTTATATTGGGAACAATATAATATCAGTTGCAATGAACATTTGTATGTTCAGATGCTCATGGCTAATATTTAGTCCTTAGGACTTTGTGGACACATTTTCACTGCCAGCAGTGACTTGCAGAGACTCCTTCAAACTATCAACTTTATCCACATGGATAGGAAGCCTCCAATGTTTCCTACTGCCCCCATGTGCCCCCATTCCTGTACTTACAATTATTGCTAAAAGTTCTTTTCAATCCTCCTTGTGCCTTATTATTTGGAATAACTGTTGTGTGTTTTACATCATTTAGAGTATCCGGTTTTGGCCCAGACACAGCCCGTCCCAGTAGATGGTTTCTACGATTTCATGGATGACAGCACAGATCCAGTTTTTATACCACCAACAAAGCGTCAGCCAGAGAAATTGGGGCGCAGCAAACCCAAAGACAAGAAGGAAGGCTGCAAGCAACAGTGACTCACGCTTCTATTATCCACCGCCCTATGGCCAAACTGTGCATTCTGTGTCAAGTCAGCATTGTGGATATCTTCAATGTGCGTCAACACAAGTGGTATTAACTCATTCAGGGATGAAGATGAAGATAATCTGATTTCTGCATTCATGTGCCTTAGGCATTTTTGACTGTATAGTATGGCTTTTTTATTACATAGTTGAACCATGACCCATCTGTTGGACAATATAAGAAAAAGCACATATTAGTTCCATATTGTCTGATCCCCAAGAGGACTGATCTGATTATAAATATGAATAAATGCAGTGTTTTATTTACTAATAACAAGAGAATGGAACAGGAAGATGATCCGTCGTGGCTTGCATATTTAACCCTCCTTATTAATTCATGCTACAGTTCATTATGAAAATGAATGATAAACTTGCATCAGTCTTTGAAAACAAATATTTACAATACATTTTTTGTAATATTATTGCCATATGATATATAAAATTCCATGTCCTTATAATTTCTTCTACGTACTGAACTTGAGGCTTTCAGCCATGGGCTATTGGCCATGTTTTTCAGCCGAGGTTGCTGGGATATGTGGTTTTAAAGCCAATGGCCCAAAGCTGCAGAATTCCGCAGGATGGCAGTGTACAATAGGACTACAATATTTTTTTAAACATTTTTGCACTGATTGGTTCTGTTTTATTCATTATTCCAATACTTTCTGGTGCTTTTGTGTATAGATTTCCAATTGCCTTTAGAAATTTACTTTAAACATTTTTTTTATATATGAAAATATACAAGCAGTATTATTTCTATACGTTGTTGATTTTCATTTTATTTTCCGTTTATTGCTGTTGCTGTCATAATATCTTTAAGCAATAAGAATTTTCATTCTCAAGGCTTCTGTGTCCTCTCTCACATTGAATGTTACGTTCACTGTAATCGCAAACAGAAGTAAAGCTTTCTTAAACTGCCATGGGTAATGCTGCTCAGAGAGCCATAATCTGTTCATTGTGTTTAATAATATCAAGGGATGAGCCATATATATAAACCTAAACGATTGTCACATGTAGACTCCCCAGTTACCAGATAAACAAGGGTGAAAAACAAAGTGGTTGAGTGAGATTAAAGGTTCATACACACATCCAATAGGACACCCAATGCAGGACAGATGCGGCACAAACGGCCATTTCAGCTGCTAGTCGCGCATGTGTATGCGTTCCCTGGGGCGCCGTTCATTTATCTGCCATGGCGGATTGAGGAACGACGCTTAAGGGAATGCATACACACACAGTTATCAGCCGAAACTGCCATTCGTCACACATGTTCACACGCTCGGGGGTCGTGCATCGGGCACTTCTAATATATATATATATATTAGACATCTTCTAATATATCTGAGACTAAAGCTAGCCATACACATGGTTGATAATCGGCACTTCGCTTTGGGATAAGATCACTACGCCAACAATCTACCACCTTCCTCATCAGGCCAGATGGAAAATTTCCGTTGTATCATTACCAGCTCCTTATGCTACATTAAAAGCAGCCAATCACAAAGCACAATGTGTGGCCACATTAAAAATATCACTCTGTAAGAAGAATATACTAATCATTTGTGTGTATTTGCAAATTCATGATCCGATTTCAATGAGCTCTGCCATGAATCAGCAATGGAAAATGCATTTGTATGGGATTTTTAAATAAATAAGTTGAACCAGAGACACCAGGATTATATAGAGTGAGGTGCATTCTAATTGTTTGTTGCCTAGAAAGGTAACATCAGAAGTTTTATTGAATACAGAGGAAGCACTCTTGATCAACTTTATCTTATTAACAACTGTGCTGACATTTTGTGGTCCTAATCCCCATTTCACACTTTAGTTACCTATGCTCAGTGCAGTTTTTAGTTTGTTTTCACAATTAACAAACCTGGAATTAACTTTAATTAAACTGAAATGCAAAATGTAGGCAGGAAATATGGGTATTGCTGAGTAGGTTGAACTGGATGGACATACAGTTTGTCATTATTCAACCTCCTATACTATACTACAGTATTTTCTACCAACTACTATACCATATAATACTATACTGTACCATAATAAACTATACTATGCTATACTACACTAGTACTATATACTATATTACGCTATGATATACTATACTATGCTACTATAATATACTATACTATTACCACAGGGGTCTTCTCCTTTAGAAGGGCCCCATCTCCTTTAGAAATCTATAGGATGGAAGAACCATAGCACTCTTGAACAGTGCCTACTATATACTTTTTATTTTGATTGGTTAAGAGTACCACGTGTTTTTAAATCACCACAGTATTGCATGTTATAGTGAAATGTAAATGAGGTTCAGGTCGAAATTGCTAAAACAGCGTTGATGTAAAATAACGATCATTACCGTTATTTTATGTTAAAACCGGTGGTTTGTTGTCGGCGTTCTTGTAAAATAAAGATCAGCAACAATCTTTTTTTTATGTTAGCGCCCCCACATCCCTGTAGTAATCTATAGGGATGCGGGCCTAAACATAAATGTGTCCGTTTGTAATTTCAGGATAATGCCAGTTTACGGTGTTATCCTAAAACAACGAATGATAAGGATCACTTGTAAATTTTGTCCTTACTTCCTTTTATCATGTGACAGAGGTGTGGCTAAACTTTCCATTTTGACTATTCAATTTTGAAATAAAATCCATGAATAAGAATACTAATCCTAAACTAGAATATCAATCCTTAATTAATCACGCTGGTCTGTATTTATAAAGACATGGTATCACAGATATTCAATAACGATCTGTGGTTTACAATGCAACTTTCTTTTGATCTGTGGTTGTAAATTTACCGCACAGTATCGCCCACACAATGCCACATCGGTCTATAAGTACAATGGCAATATTGCATCTGACCTTTCTGCTATTTTATTTCAGTTTATTACATGTTTTTGTAACCAGATATTTAATAAGTTCTTTTCTGGCAAAGGTATCTGCCTCTTCCCTATGCACAATGAGCTTATTATAAGCTTGAGCATGTGCAGTAGGGGATAGATGTTCCATCAGTCATTGGCTGTGATGTCAGTTTTGATTGGCTGCATGAAGGGAGGAGCCAGCTTACTTTACTAGAATTGAGGCAGTAATAATGTTTAAATATCTCGTTAGTAATATATCTAACAAAGCGCTGAATGTATCAGGTGTGCTTGGGGGGCAAGTCACCGATAAGTGACCAATAAATGTTTTAAATGTTGGAGATCTTTAAATAACAATACTTACAAATAAGTGGCAACAAGCAGTAGAATTAGCAGTAGTTATTACATTCATACAGATTCATTTCAGATTTGTTATTGTGGGAAAAGTTTGAAACTCTTGAGTAATGGTTTCCTACAATTTATCTCCTTACTGCCTTGTCTACTATACGCCCAAGTCCTACACCATAGAGCCATGAATCTGTATCTTGCACTAACGAGATCTAACAAGATTGAAACATGTCATGTCTGCAGGTCAGATGATTGGCTCTATACATTAGGCTATATTGCATGTTATTAAGCCAGCGATTCTGGACACATGCATAAGGGACATAAAGGAGTATTTTGCATATCGTTGCCACTTACTCTAGGGAACCTGGGAGTAAGAAATTACTTTCTGTTTCTTAGATTTTGTGGGCAGTGCTATTCATATAGCATGAGATTGCAAGATGCCTTCTGTTATAAGGTGTTTCTCCATACTAATTAAAATAAATACATAAAAATCAAAAGGAGTCACCGTGACTAAACATCCTGTGATTTATTATAAATTACTACATTTGATTGACATTCATAGAAAAAGAAGCATTAATTACACTGACATTAATATAAATATTGTATTTATTCATATCACTTATCTTAGTTAATTGATATGGTATATTCCAATTGGGCAGTTCTCCAAGTAGTTAGAAATACGGCAGTATATATAGAGGATCGATATCGGTAATTACCATTATCAGTTACCAAAATTGATCCTTTATCATGACCCAAAAATACTTTTTTTGACTATGGCAGTAATTGCCGGATGCAGTGAGAATGACTGACCGTGGGGAAGAATACCAATACCGCGCCTTGCCCACCGACTGCGGCAGGCGTAATTCTACATAAAATTATGATGATTACGGCTGCGGGCTTTACTTCACAATTGCACCGTAAAATTATATTATTGGCGGTAAAGGGATGGATATCAGTAGTTACAAATATGGATCCTCAGTAGTGCTGCTTGGGGGATCGGTCCTTCTCTAGTGCCGTTCCCCTTACAGTGGTAGTCAATGGTGGTCGCCATTGACTTGTATTGTACAAGACTGCAGTGTCTGCTTCATGGACATGTCGATGGCAACATGTCTGCTTCATGGCGGCCCTGTCGATCCTTTATAAATAACATCCTAAGGGATGTAACCCACAAGTCCAATGACGCTGCTTTATAATGACCACTCTTTATTTTGTCCTTCATTCTGTCACCCATATAAATACGGTTTTGCAGTAATGGAATCCACCAGAAATGAAAGGCCACTTCCCTCGAAGAGCACTATGGGTAAAAATATGTCCCAATATAATGTAAAAACACAACCATTAACAAAGCAGAAAAAACATTTCTATCTATGTATCTATCTATGACAGTAGCAATCACATGTCCTTGGTTATAACTGGATTCACCCAAACTACTGTGCTAAGCCAGAGACTATGAAACAGGCTGTAAAATTGGAAGTCCTGCTGGAATCGGAATTAATTGGCCTGTATTAAGGTCCTGAAACTGAGCGGTTCCAGATGTTTGCAAGTAGAGTAACGTTACATGTATTATTCCTCTAGCGGCGACTGTCAGTAATTTACAGTTGCGTTGTTATTTTACAGCCATGAAAGCAAAGTTCTGGACACTCTAGTTAATTACCAGCTATTTGTTTGTGCTGGACAGCAGCTTTCTGACCAATCTACTACTTTGTAACTATATACAGTAATGTTTTTTGTTGTCTGTAACAGACATGAATACACAATAAAATTATCACCTGACCTGATCATGGGTGTATGAAGCTTTATTCTCATGTGTAATACTAAATAATGACCTATATTTTCTAAAATAACATTTTTACAAAAGCTTTAATACTAAAATATAATTTCCTAGAAAATCATCTATTTGTATATATTTTATTAGGCACGCGCCTAAGGTTGTAGGGGCGGCTGTCAATCTCCCACCAATCCATCCCCTATATAGTCTATTTTCTTCCCCTAAAGAGAAAATGGGTGAGATCTGTGTTTAGGGGTGTGGCTAAGGGCGCCAGGCTCCTAATGTGTAAATCTAGCCCTGACTGTATATACTTGAGTATTAGCCGAGGTTTTTATTTTTTAAAATGAACCTGAAAAGCTAACCTCGACTTAAGCTTAACTGCATACTGCCCCTTTAAGGAAGGTAGGGGCAATCGGAGGCAGCATTCAAGTGCACCCCCTCGATCCCCCATCGGTTTGGTCCAGTCGGTCCCACGAGGAGGAGTTGTGATAAGGTAGACCCTGGTGACGTCACAGGTCTTCCTTAGAAAGTGCAGTACAAGCTATAGTAAGCTGTCAATAAATGACATCTTACTTTAGTATTTGTGAATGGAGCTCAGGAGTTCCATTTACAACTAGGATTTTTTCTGTCTTTACTACTTAGAAAAGAGATCAATATTAGGCGATCAGTTCTAATAACCTAATTATTGATCTTTGCCAATGAATGAAAAACCACTTCCTGGAAAATGTGTTCCAGGAAGTGATTTTTTCGATCGGATTTGGACTTGAAAACATAATTTATGCCTTTTCCAATATTCCCTAAGATGATATGATGATTATCTTTAAGAATGCTAAAAAAATAAATAAAGTGAAATGCACATACAAAAAAATCTTAATGTGATACACACCACTTTCCCCCTCCCTACGATAAAGCTATACCGTATGTGGTCATGGGGGAAGGAGAGGTCATAATTTCTACTCTCGGCTTATAATTGATTCAATCAGTTTTACTTGTGTGGGTTTTTTTTCCAGTAAAAATAAGTACCTCGGCTTATACTCTGATCGACTTATACTTGAGTATATACAGTATGTATATAATACTTCAGACTTGTTGAATGTGACAGTCTCTCCATATACAGTTCTTTAAAAAGAAATAGCAATGAACTGTTTTTGCTTTAAATGCCATTATGTTATAGGATCATGGTCCTATAAACACCTTAGATTCTGGATTCAACAAGCACCTTGTCCATTGTGTTAGTTGCTACTCCAGTCCTTCTACAATTTTAGTGCATAATTAATATCAGTGAAGATTCATTGATGACATGGTGCAGGTCAGATGACCTTGAATAATAATAAAACATTGAAACTGGTTGTTTGAAGGCTACAAAATATTAGAGAGGAATTTTCCCATATTGCGAAACCACCTTTAGTACATTATGATTGTTACTGTGATGGAAAGGCAGGCCTTATTTGTCATTTAAGGGAAACTTCAGGAAGGTAATTTCAGGGAGGTCAAATCAGTTGGATCTTTTTTTCTCTTCTCCATGCTCCATCTCAGGAAAATGGACAGTTTCAGGATCCTCAGCCTTAGGGGGTTTCTCTTGCTGATTATAATCTAGAAAGTGAAATAAAAAAGGTAACCGAAAGCAAATAATCATGCAAACTATACTAGGATGTTAGAAAATACGCCACAATTTTACCAATATTCCCCAATAGTTCTTACCATTAATTTAAAGAACAATTATACTTACCATTTAATAAAATGCTAAGTCCTAACCTCCGGGTACTTTACAAAAGTCCTGCACTACTTACTTGTAATCTCCCTCGTCGCTCCGGTCCAATCCTCCCCACTGGCACTGTCAGTGACAGTCCGGGAGGCAGCCAATGGGAAGACACACCTCCTTGCAGAGCACGTCTTCCCATTGGCTGCCTCTTGACCTGTCACTCAAAGTAATACTTCAGAATTGGGAATTTAGCAATGCTGCTCCCCAATAAAAACAGCCCTTGTATCCAATAATGGGTGCCTAACAAATAAAGGAAGTCAACATTAAAGAAAGTTTGGCCAGTCCTTACTTTTCTGGAGTTCCGTTTTGATTTTCTTCATCCATTTTTTAAAATATGGTAAGAGAATGATCAAAGTCCCCAGAGAGAAGAGAGTACTGACAGTGATTGCCAGGTAGACCGGGTTTACATCCACATGTGTTCTTACAGCTGTTAGAAAGAAATACAGACATTAGAAAGAATATTATCTGTGCTATAGTAACCAAACTTCCATCTTTAGTCATCCAGCATGGTCCAGTCTTGTTTATTTAGATAAAGTGACATATTTTTGTATAGAAAAAGCAGGCTAGCAGGTTAGATAGCCCTCATGATGTCAATGGTAATGACAAAGGGGGTTCTAATCTCTTTGTGTGTAGACTCTCTCCTGTCTTTAATCTGCCCTTTCATATAGCACCTTACCCCTGCATAAACACCCCTATTAAAGGTTAAAACGATCTAACAGGGAAAGCTTGTGCATGTACAGATTACCGACTGTGCCATGCCAAATGTGGTGAGTCAGATGCCAAGCACCATTAACATTTGGAACATGATATATCATAAAATCAGCAGGTTTGAGCCATAAATAAAGAATAAGGTTTAGGTATCATTTAAAAATGTTGTTATGCACAAATAAACCTTACTTTGAATTGCAGGGCTTGTTGGAGGAGGTTCACTAAAGCTTTCTGTTGTAGGAGAAATTTTCCTTCTGCAAAGCACATCTGATACTCGGGTTCCATTAACCATTACTGCGGCTCCATGGGAACAGCTATATAGAAAGAAAAATATTATTGGGTTTACAGCTATAAAAAATCAAATCTGTCTCAGAAACCCAACATTAAATAAAAATAAGAAAAATCCAAACATTTCTTCTTAAATCATTTACACTTTCCTGAAGTGAATGTGGTACTTTCTACAAAAAGTGTTTTGCCATACGGGCCAGATTTATGTAAAGCTTGGAATATTGTTATAACATGCACAGGTAAACCATCCCCTGCTATAAAGCATACAAGTCTTTTGTCTTTGTTTACTTAGTAGCCTCTCCGATTAATGGTCTTCTAGCTTGGTAATAGGACAGATGACCTGACAGACACCTTCCACTTCTGATGATGTTCTAAACAGTGCTTGGAAAGGTAGCTAAAGCTTGGTTTTCAATAGTTTCTCTTTCAGCCTTGGAGGACCCAGGCACAGCAGGGGGTTAAGTATTCCACCTCCAGGAACGGACACTTGAACATTGAAGTTTTCCACAGGCTCTGGTGCTCCTCCCCTTACCTTATATTCTTCAAGTGTCCGCTCAGGTGTTGGACTACTCTCCTCTACCATCAGGACATCACATAGGAACAGCTGGAAGGAAACGCCTTCCAGCATTTCCCATGGATCTCACATAGACCTGGCTGTTCCCCTGAAGTCTGACTCGGCCCGCTGTTGAAGTTATCCAGGTTTACCTCCGCTGGATTCGGCATCCATTCAGACAGCTCTGCCTCCAGGTAAGGTCCTTAGGTCCTCTGGTGGGCAGGAGCTTCTCCCTGCTGGCCCTCACGCCCTTTTACATTTGGCGCAACTTTCTCCTCTTCTTGCAGGGGCGGGACTTCCGGTTTCCGCTTGATCCTCCTGCCACTGCTCCTCCTGCCACAGCCGAGTGAACGCTCTCTCCATAAAAGGCTCGGTGTGCTCCTCAGCTCTCCCTACCTGCCTATTCTGTGGCCTCTCCATCCATCCAGCTCTGATTTCTGCTTCAAATCCATAAGATAGGTCAGAATATATATATATATATATATATATATATATATATATATAAAATGTCCCCCCCCCCCTCTTCTGCTTTTCCTTCCTATCTATGGCCAGCAAGGAGTCGCTCCCATCCCATCAGAAGGGGAATAAACAGCCCCCGGTCACAGTATCATATGTATGCGTGACCTACCAAACAAAACTGCCTGCAGGCGAATCTGGTCGACGGTACGCTTCTTGTAACACTACCAATGACCCTCCTCCGGTGCCCACTGATACGGCCAGTCAAGAGCCAAAATGGGCAAGAGCCATTAGGGCATCTTTAGAATCCAGCTCCTCAGGGGCCCCCTCAGGAGCAAGAACCAGTTTGGGCTAAATCCTTAGCCGTCTCTATGTCCTCCCTGTCTGCTTCTATTTCACAGGTCCTTCAATCCGGAAAGCTGGTGACTACAGACAGACTTCAGACCTGCTAGGCCACAGGAACCTATTACATCTTTTTCAACTGAAGATTCTCCTCAAGAGGACGATGAGATCACAGAGGAAGGTGAAATTGAATACGACACTCCCGAACAGGAGTCGCAAACGAATTTTACACTGGAAGCTGCTGACTCGCTCATAAGGTCAGTCCTAACTGTTCTTAACATTCTATTTTCTAGAGTTAAAAAAGCCTTTGTTTAATTCCCATCTTACGAACAACTGGACAGGATCGTTCTACTAGAATGGTCCGAGCCAGAGCGTCGGCCACGTCAGTCCCGGCTCTTCAACACTATGTTCCCCTTCCCCAAGGCAGACATAGAGCGATGGGCCTCCCCTCCTATAGTCGACCCTCCAGTGGCCCGACTTTGCAGAGCCACCACACCATTCCCCTTTCTGAATCAGCGACCTTAAAGGATCAAAACGATTGTTGCATTGAAGCACTGCTAAAAATATCTTTTGCAGCCTGCTCTAAGACCCACCTTTGCCTCCGCTTGGATGGCTAAAGCTATGGAGGTATGGCTCAACCAATTATACCAAGATATCCGCCCTGACCCAGCCAAGTCCCATCTGTTAGACATAATTCAGGATTTATCGGACATGACGGTTTACATGGGAGACTCAGCTCTAGAATCAAGCCGGCTGAACGCTCGAGCTTCCGCCTCAGTAATGGTGACTTGAAGGGTCTTATGGCTAAAAGCTTAGGCAGCCGATGCTGCCTCAAAAAAGGCCCTAACTAGTCTCCCCTTTTCAGGAAGACAGCTATTTGGGCCTGAACTAGAAAAAATAATATCTCAAGCAACGGGGGGGGAAAAGTTCCTTTCTTCCCCAAAACAGACCCCGCAGGCTACCTACCTTTCATAGGCAGCCTTCCTTTCGCCCCTTCTGCTCCTCTCCAAGAAAGGACCCCTTCAGAGCAACCAGGCCCCTCCGAGACGCCAAACAACCTTTCAACCCTGGCCCAACAAGAGGGGATCCTTTCGACCTGCCAGTGGCAAACCAAAATTGGAACCACCCTTCCAAAGACTCATGGACTCTGGATGTTATCTGTCAAGGATACAGAATAGAGTTCATCTCTTGTCCCGAGATGCTTCTTCTGAGATGCTTCTTTCTGTCCAACCTGCCCAGAGCACCATCCAAATGGCAAGCCCTAAACCAAGCAATAGCCCTTCTATTACTGTCCAAAGTAATAGTTCCGGTCCCTACTTCTCACAGGTTTCTAGGTTTTTATACCAACCTGTTCTAATTCCCAAGAAATAGGAAACTTTCCGCCTGGTCTTAGACCTCAAGGAACTAAACATATATGTCAGGAAGATCCATTTCAAGATGGAATCGTTACGTTCAGTCATTCTAGCCATAGAACCAGTCCCTTGACATACAGGACTGTATCAAAAGCCTTTGCAAAATCCAAGTAAACTACATCTACTGCTATGCCAGAGTCTAAATTTCTACTTAATTCCTCATAAAAGACAAGCAAGTTAGTTTGACAGGATCTATTTCTCCTAAATCCAAGCTGGTTACTACTTATAATGTTGGATCATCAACCCTCACAAGTCACCCTTCATACCGAGCCTTTGCATGACATTTTTGGGCATGTTGTTCAACACTTCCTGGCAACAAATCCTCCTCCCCCAGGAGAAGATCCAAGCACTAAAACTCCTAGCCCATCAGACACTCGCCAACCCCCTGATCTCGGTCCGCCAAGCCATGCGCTTAGTAGGGAAGATGGTATCAGCCATCCCTGCAGTTCCATATGCCATGCTTCAACGCCACATGCTATCAGTTTGGAACAGATCTCTAGACTTCCTGGACTCCATGATTCATTTACCTCACCCAATCCAGCAGTCCCTGGTATGGTGGACACAAGATCTCAATCTTCAGAAAAGGAACACGCTCTGTCTGCCTCCGTGGACGATGATTTCCACAGACGCAATCTATCAGGATGGGGGGCAGTGTTACAGGTCCCACAAGATTCAGGGCATCTGGTCAGCGCTCTAGAACTACGGGCCATATATCTTTCTCACTGGACAGAACTGACGAACAGCTTTGTCAGAATCCAGTCGGACAATGCCACAGCGGTGGCATACATCAACCACCAAGGGGGCACTCGGATCGTCACGTCCATGGAAGAAGCCCACCGCATACTGTCCTGGGCAAACACTATATTGCGGCGACTTCTGTGGTCTTCTTCCCGGGATCCTGAACGTGGAAGCGGATTTCCTCAGCCGCCACACTCTGGACCCGGGGAATGGTCTCTTCATCAGGAGGTGTTCTCAACTCCAATAGCCATGATTCCGCGCGTACTAAAGAAGATCAAGGAGGAAGGAACCACGATCTTCAAAGATATTCTAAAAATGTCACAGGACGAACCATGGCACCTAACCCTCCGTCCAGACCTCATTTCTTAAGGCCCCTTTTTCCACCCAGATCTTCAACGGCTCAATTTGATGGCGTGGCTATTGAAGAGGGGCATTCCCTCATCAGTCATCCCTACTATGCTGGCCGCACGTAAACTGTCATCCGCAAAAGGTTTATCACCTGATATGGCAGAGAAACATAAATTGGACCTCTTCCAGGGGTTTTGCCTCTAGGAAATTCGTCCTATCTGGACTGCTAAGATTTCTACAAGTGGGACTGTATAAGGGACTGTCGCTCAGTGCCTTAAAGGTCCAGATTGTAGCTCTGTCAATTTTCTTTCATCCTCGTCAGGAAAGGATGTGCAAACCTTCTTACAGGGGGTGGCTCACGTTCGTCTTCCATGCAGACAGTTTGTACAACCATGGGATCTCCCCCTGGTTCTTCGAGTTCTTAAAGGGCCCCTCTTTGAACCTCTGAAGTCGGTAGCGTTATCTCTTCTTTCTTGGAAAACGCTTTTTCTATTAGCCATTTCTTCAATACGCAGGGCGTCAGAGCTGGCAGCTCTATCGGTAGAACCATCCAGCCTCTCCTTCCAAAGGGACAAGGCAGTCCTTCGACCTCATCCAACGTTCCTACCCAAGGTTGTTTCTTCCTTCCACCTGAGCCTGAGTTCTCCTAAAGAAGGGAGGTTGCGCTCGCTGGATGTAGTCAGAGCTTTTCAGATATACATCTCCAGAACGGAATCTTTTCATTCTTTCAAAGAGCTGTTCATCCGCCTGACGGGTCCTCAAAAAGGTTCCATCTCGCCTCAGACCCTGGCGAGATGGATTTGGAGTGTCATTCTAAAATGTTATACAAAAGCTGGGGCTGCTACTCCCTTGCAGGTTGCAGCTCACTCTACCAGAGGGAGCTTCATGGGCAGAGCAGCTACCTGGTCTTCAATCAATACATTCATAAAGTTCTACAGGTTGGATATGCTTGCTACAGCAGAGGCGACTGTAGGTCGGCTTGTGCTGCAAGCAGCAGAGGATTAAATTCTTCTGCCCCCCCCCCCCCTTGTTCTGTTCGGGACGTCCCCTGCTGTGACTGGGTCCCCCAAGGCTGAAAGAGAAAAGGAGACTTTGTTACTCACCGTAAAATCTTTTTCTCTGAAGCCGATGGGGGACCCAGGCACTACCCTCCCTATGCGTTATAACTGTCAAGTTATTGGAATGGTTATTCTATTTATATAGATTAATTGTATGTTTCTATATTGGTTTAGCTTAAGTTAAAGTGTGTTCATTAATAAAAGTTATAAGTTTCGTATAGCAAATCCTTCGCTCCCTCTTTGGGACAAAACTGAAGCAGGCTGCTGGTGCTGCAGAATATAAGGTAGGGGGAGGTGGAAAACTTCAATATTCAAGTGTCCGCTCCTGGAATGGAATACTTAACCCCTGCTGTGCCTGGGTCCCAGCAGGGATTAAGTATTTATTTTAAAAAGATTTTACGGTGAGTAACAATCTCCTTTTCCTTCTACTAACTTGTGCCTTTCTATTACATAACCCCATATTCCCTTTGAGAAAGCTTTGCTAACCATGATCATTTCTTTTTGAGAATTTTGCACAACTAGTAGTGAAAATAAAATACTTAATTAAACTCCAACAGAAATTCACTTAACACAGACCCCAGAGGCAAACGCGGTATTTCCAGGGAGGGATTCCTGAAAGAATAACCAAAGGAAAAACATGCTAGGCACACCAGTCTTGATAGTGAGAAGTAACTTATTTTACTAGTGACGTTTTGGAACCTGGTGGTTCCTTCTTCAGACCAAACAAAAAAAAAAGTTTGTTTGGTCTGAAGAAGGAACCACACAGGTTCGAAACGTCACTAGTAAAATAAGTTACTTCTCACTATAAAGACTGGTGTGCCTAGCATGTTTTTCCTTTGGTTATTCTGACTGTTGGCTTCAGCGCCTAGAGCACCCAGCATGAATTGACAATTTACTTACCTTACGTTCAGGTGTGCAGGATCCCAACCCTTTTCCTGTGGATTCCTGAAAGGGTTAACATAGCATCACCATGTTAGCCACACATCCCCCTTTTCAGTGGCGTAACTACTGCCCCCAACACCCACGCGACCGCGCGTGGGTACCCGGATGGTAAGAGGGCTTGCCACAACCTCCGCGATCAGCTGTTTAAAAAGAGCTGATTGTGAACCTCAGTCTGGGGAGGGGGATGGTGGGCCAGGACAATAAGCATAAGGATGAGAAGTTTCCATTTGTGTTAATGTGTCAGTGTCTACGTGATCAGTTTCACACCATTCCCACAAGTTACACTTATTGTTCACGTCTGTAACATAGTAATTGAGGTTGATAAAAGACTACGTCCATCAAGTCCAATTCTTCTCCTCCTTTTTAACCCACCTAACAGTGATCCAGGTGGAAGTAAAAAAAAAAACAAAAACAGCTAAAAGGAGGGGGATTCCTTCCTCCAAATGACAATCGGAAAGTATCTCTGGATGTATTAATACCAGTAATTCTCAATATGTTATAGTTTTAGAAACTTATCCAGACCACTTTTAAAGCTGCTCAATGAACTTGCCATTACCACAACTGCTGGAAGATAGTTCCACAGTTTTACCGTTCTCACTGTAAAGAAACCTTTCCTAAGGTTCATCCAGGTGCTAGCTACAGCAGTATGTATATATATTGATTTGAATACTGTGAGGTTTCCGTGTGATGCTAAGTAATGTTAAGAGGTTTTTTATTAAATGATGCAATAAGGATCTTTGATCCTCTTGGTTAGCACTGTTTCATATTAGTATGCCTGGGTATTGGTATAGTCTTGTATTAGAATCCAGTTTAAAGTAATTTATATAGTATAGTATTTGAGGTTGAATAAAGACATAAGTCCATCCAGTCCAACCTACTCAGCAATACCCACATTTGCTGCCTAACTGTAGATCCAGAGGAAGGCAAAAAAAAAAAAACCACCAGAATTATGATGGGGAAAAAATTCCTTCCTGACTCCAAGTGGAAATCGGAAATATCCCTGGATCAACTCTACTTTATGTATCAATATAACCAGTAAAGAAAATTTAGAATACAAAGAAACAGGTTCTGAAACACCACTAGGCAAGCTAACAATACACAGCTACAATGTTTCAATAGAACAAAAAGTAACTAAAGCAAATTGCCCCAGCTGCATTTATAAACATTAATGTATGTTAGGCAGATTGTAAAAACTCACACTGCTGGACAGGTGGTGCGGGTGCTGATGCCGCAAACCCGTCACAGGGAAACTATCCCCCAAAAAGCTAAAATAGATGCAGGCTTGTAGAACCACTGTGTGTAAACAGTCCAGGTACTCACTGCTTGTCTTGAATGGCCCGGGTGCAGCCAGCCCCGAGCCCGTCACTCAGGCTCCACAAGTACTGAAACAATGAACACACTGGAGGAGTGTGCACATCGATAAAAGTCCAAACTTCTGTGGTAAGTAAAAACATATACCTTTATTAAGACATATCAGCACAAAAATGTGGACCTCACAGGGTCACCTGATGCGTTTCGTGTCATAAAAAACACTTAATCATAGGTAGAGCATGATTAAGTGTCTTTTTTGACACAAAACGCATCAGGTGAGGTCCACGTTTGTGAGCGGATATGTCTTAATAAAGGTATATGTTTTTACTTACCACGGAGGTTTTAGAATTTTTTCGGTGTGCATGCTCCTCCAGTGTTTTTCTTGTTCCAGTCAATGTAACCAGTAACCTGCTTTTTATAAAATCTATCTAATAATCATCGTGCACACTCTAGGGACCATATTTATAAAGCCGCAGTATTGCTTTTTAGCGATACCGCGCCTTTAACGATCAGTATCGTAAATTTACGATTGTTAAACCGATCGGAGATTAACGATCGGATTAATGATCGTACATTTTCGATACCGATTTTACATTTCCGCTGTATGTTACGCACTGGGCTTCAGGAGTAAAGCCGTGTACACACAGTAACGTTAAAGCCCCAATACCGTTGGATCCGACGGTATCGGGGCTTTATCGTTATGGGTGATCCTTCGTTTCCCGAATGAGCGTGCGGCCGCCGAACAATAAGGTCGGCCAAACGCATGTTCGGGAAAGACCGAAAATTTCCATCTGCCTTGCTAGACTCCCTATAGAGGAGTCTAGCCCGCACGATGGATACACACAGTCCTGAGCGTTCTCCCTATGATGTACATAGGGAGAACGCTCGGGACTGTGCGTATGCAGATCTTTAAAAGTTGGCAGACAGGATCTTGCATATCCTGTCTGTTCTTTCTCTAAACTGTACTGTGTGTGCCTAGCTTAAAATTCATTTTTAGTGGGGATCCAGTGACTATTTCTCTTTTGGACTTGTCTATTCTATCCCTTGTAGTAGTTCCTTGTGCACTTACGTGGTTTCTATAGTTTATAGTCTATAGTGAGTTTTTGATTGTAGAAGCCTATGGTGAGTGTGTACATCTCTATTGCTTTTAAGTTTTTTGTTTTACCTACATATTGATGTCACTCTATCAATTATAATCATTTATAAGCTTTACTGTAATCTTATATATTTATGCACTATTGCACTTTATTTGTGGTTTCTATATGGCATAGGCAAAAAGTTTTGTATGGTACAGGTGGGAGGAGCTTGGGACAGAGGATTTAAGAGCTCTGTTGTATCTGTTGATTACTGACGACGGCACTGTGGGTGGAAATGCAATGCGTTAAATCATAATAAAGGTGTGTCCCTTTGACTTTTTTTTGATATTGAACAGCACCCGGGCAGAGCACCCGGGCAGAGCAAGTGGCAAGCAGGTGAGTGGCCGCACATTTCAACTTTCTTTTATATATATAAATACTGTATACATATCCATTCATCATATACCTTTAGTATTTTAGACTCCACATGGCCCACCATATATAAGGTGTATGGTCGGGAAGAACGGGGTGGATATGTTCTGCCTAACCATTACGTACCTTGTCCACGGTTTGCATATCCCGTTTACTCCAGGCTTAAATGTTCCATGTGCGCAGTCAATGCATTCTAGAAAAGATATGTTCTAATGTTACAATGCAAATAAAGCAGAGTCCGGTGGTTATTCATTTACAGTGTATCACAATAAATATTAAAACATTAGATTTGTTTCCCTGGGACTCACCAATATGTTGAAATGTATTTTTAATAATTAAATCATTATTGTACTCTGGTTATAACTTTTTATTACAGCCTGGTAAGGAACATAGCTAGAAACAATGCACTTCATGCATGGAGAATGACACCCTGGGCTCAGAATCACAGCTGTACTATGATTGATTTATTTGAAGTTATGCTTAGCAGTGCCGGCCTTAGGATAAATAGCACCCTGTGCAAGATTTGTTACTGACGCCTAGCACCCCCCCTCCCAAAAAAAAACCAAAAAAAAACACCCCCCTGGGTACACACAATACTCTGTTGAATGCTGTTTGCCTGCAAATCAAGTACCCCACCTGCGCTTACTGTCTTTCAGTATCTTCAGTGCGTGCTTGTATATATGGTGCGTACATCATTATATAACAAGTAACATACTAAATGCACAGACAGAACAGCACACCCCCAACTGTAAATTATAAGGATATTAAAAGTCACCTTGGAGTTCCGTGCCCAGTATAAAAGGTACTCGGCCTGCGGCCTCGTACTTTTATATGGTCACGGAACTCCTTGGTGACTTCTAATATCCTTATAATTTACAGTTGGGGGTGCATTATCCACTATATAATACACAAGTCTCTGCACTTTCAATGGAGAGCTGCAGTGGCGAGAATCCTTATTAGAATCACTCAGTGATGTCACTAAGTGACTAGTTCAATTATTAGTGCCACTGCAGCTCTCCATTCCTAATATAACTAGAGAAGTCCGAACTTCGCAAAATCCGGTCCGCTCGAGGCCGGCTTGAGCGGACCCATTAAAATGAAAAAATCCTCGAAAATACGAGAAATCCTCGTAATTTCGAAAATTTTCGAAAATACGTATTTCACGTATTTTCGAAAATACGAGAAATCCTCGTAATTTCGAAAAATTTTGAAAATATGTATTTTCACACGTTTTCGAAATTACGAGAATTCCTCGTAATTTCAAAAATTTTCGAAAATACGTATTTCACGCATTTTCAAAAATACGAGAAATCCTCGTAATTTCGAAAATTTTCGAAAACGCGGTTCGGAAAAGTTCGGAAGCCAGAAAACCCGCCATATCCGCAGTTCGCGAACGTGGTAAATCCGCCGCGGATCCATGTTCGGGTCCGCAAACTGGGCCATCACTATATATTACATAAAAATCAGTGTCCTACCTCTTATCCAACCACCCCGGAATCGAACATTTCACAAAATCAATGTCCACAAAGAGCTGGACAGGAACGGATCAGCCGTGCATACACGGCACAGAACAGCCTGGCGCGCATGCGCATTACCATCCATTACGGCACATGAGGAAATCAATACCAAAGTAATAGGCGGGCGCGCTCGGAGCAGCCGGCGCGCACACGCATTATGCAAACAAAAAAGAGGCGCGAACAAAATGGAATAAATCAAAATTAACAAACGGGTAAACATAAAGCCTATAAAACTAAAACAAGTGAAATAAACCTAAAACAAACATCTGATTCTGACTAAATTACTATTAACATTTGAACAATGAATGTTTAATCATATATCTAAGATAAAGATTTTAAATAGTTAAAATGTTTAACAATGTTTTTTTAATGTTATGTTCCAAACTTTGGGGGAAAAAAAGTTAAATAAATTCTTTTCACCAGCTATTATCACTGTACTTATTTAAAATAAAAACTTGTGTATTATAAGAAATAATTCGCCCCTTACAGTGTAATATACGGCTATTATGCCACCTCGGAGTTCCCTGACCTGTGCTTTTATATGGTCAGGGAACTCCTCGTGGCATAATAGCCTTATATTACACTGTAAGGGCCGCATTATCCCTTATATAATACATAAGGCTCTGCATTTCAATGGGGAGGTGCAGTGGCGAGAATCTATATAATCAGTCACTCAGTGATGTCACTGACTTCCTGTGTTCCACTGCCCCTTCCCATTTCTCTCTCCCTGCCTGTTTTAGTAATGTAGATAACAAGCCCGTTTTTGTACACTGACTGACTGACTGAATTATTGTGCCAATAAGGAGGCGCTCACTCCTCCATATCAGCACAATAATTCTGTAAATCAGTGTAACAAACCGGAACAGCATCGGGTGAAAGACGATGTTTATTCTCTTCTTTTAGTTTGAGATAGAAATGGCAGTTAACTACTGTATTTGCATGTACAAAAACGGGCTTGTTATCTACATTACTAATACAGGGACGGAGAGACAGGGAGGGGGGAGACAGAGTTCCTGTGCTAAATTTTTCTTTTTTTTTAACCTTTCGTGTTATATGGAATAATACGCTACCTACAGAATAATATACTGATATTACTTCACCTCGGAGTTTCCTGACCTCTATAAAAACACTCAGCCTAATGGCCTTGCGCTTTCATATGGTCATGGAACTCCTTGGTGGCATAATCTCCTTATATATTATATTATAGCATATTATTCCTTATATATTGTATGTATAATATATACTGTTGGGTCAGAAGCAATACTGCAATATAGCACTGCAATATACTGTATCACTTGAACTTTAAATATGTAATGCACTAGGGATTTTTATTATTGTATGAACTACTTTTATTTTATGGCAAAGAGTCCAGCAGTTCTTTAATCTATATGGGGGAGCTTGGGGACCCCTACCCCACTGCACACGTTTTATATCACAGTGCTAGATGCTGTTGCTTTTTACAAATCTGTCAGACATGGGACAAATGAAGCCATTTATTCTTACTTTGCCCATTAAGTTCTTGCCCTTCTGGGCATATGTGGGAAGCACATCGTTCACATTTCTCTCCACTGCATCTCCTGCCCTTGGTGCAATCACACACAGCATTGGAGGTGGGTGTGCAGTGCATGTGATACTTGAAAATTCCTGTTAGAGAAAAAAAAAAAAAAAATTATGGTACAACTGCAAAAAAATATATGCAAACCAATGGCTACTCAAGGTTTTTATTATATTCGGCTTATACTCGAGTCACGGCACTTTTGCTGCATACTGCCCCTTTATGGCAGCTAGGGGCAATCTGGGGGCAGCATTAAAGTTCCCCCCTAGATACCCCATCGGTTTGGTCCAAATCCGATGTGGAGATTGGGAGCTAGCAGCCCTGGGCACTTTTGCTGCATACTGAGCCTTTAAGACAGTTAGGGGCAATTGGGGGGTAGCATTCAAGTGCCCCCTTAATCCACCATCGGTTCGGTGAAAATCCGATGTGGGGGTCGGGAGCTAGCAGCCTTAGAAGCCGTGACCGCATAATGAAAACCATCCCACAAAAAGGAATTCCGATAAGGGAGACGCCGGTGACATCACAGGACTTCCTTCTTCCCCAGGGTCTTCCCTTAGGCTTCCCCCATTCTGCCCCTGGTGGTCTAGTATAGGTACTCCACTGCAATTTCCATTTGCATCAAAGTGCAGTACAAACTATAGTAAGCTGTCAGTAAATGACAGTTTACAATAAAATACATTCTCTTTAAAGGGCATGCCCACCCATAAAGGGCTTGTCAGTTTCTTTAGCTGCATCTTTGGAAAAGGTAAGTAAAATAGAAGTGGGGTTTGAAGGGGTCCTGCATCTGTATTTAAAATTTAGGTTTATGGGGTGACATACCCTTTAAGAATGCAATCACAGCAAAATTTTTTGTATTAGTGTAAAGTGATGCACCCATAAAATAGCTTCATAAGTTTCATATGCTATTTTGGGTCTTACTCTAGCAATACACAGGCTAATGGTTTTCCGATCGGATTTACAACTGTCAGAAATCGTAAATCCGATCAGAAGAACGTATCACAATTTCCCACCATGTACCGCCAATCTTCTGTAGATTTCAGCTTGAAAGCTATGTATGATAGGTTCTGGTAGATAGGGTACACCTTTCCAAATCACAGTTTTTTCGATATTGCCTATTGGTTTTTTTAAAAACACAGAAAAATGTATTTGCTATTCCGATTAATTAAGTAGCCGAATTGATTGGAATATCATTTGTTACACTGGCTGTGTATTAATGTGCTATTGTAGAGCAAGATATTCTAACCTCACTTAATGTGTGCTAATCACATTTAAAGTAGGGTAAGTTCTTTGAAGATGTGCAAAACACACACTGTATGGCACATAATCTGGCTTTGACAAGGGAATGTAGCATGCTCATAATGTTTAGAGCAATGCTTTTGGAAACAAGACCTAACTGTTTCTACCTTTGGCTGGCCATATTGTATGCTTCAGCAAATTTGGGTTACAAACGGCACCTTGAAGGCATCAACCCTCCTGTACTGCCTAGGTCCTGTCTATTCCTAGATAAAATAAAATAAAGAAACTGGATCGAAATGTAATAGCAAATAGTACGTTATTTAAAGAGGAACTGTGGTCCAAAAATTACTTTAGGTAAATTGATAGGAATTGCTCTCCTGAGAATTTTTGCTATTTTCATTGTTTATTTTACATAGTTGTGAAGATATTTACATTTTTGTGTGTGATATGGCAGCAGCATCACCAGGTCCCCTGCACTTCCTGCTTCCTGCTCTGAAACCTGTCAGTCAATCTGCCCTAAGCCTCCTCCCCTTTGCAGCCCCTCTGGTCCCTCCCACTCATGGACCCCATGGTCCCTCCAGTTGCAGGCCCCACTCGGCCCATTCCGTTACAGCCCCATGTGGCCCCGCCCACTCGTGGGTGTCGTGGCCCCGCCCACCAGCAGTGCCTAAGCCCCACCCGCTCACAGGTGCTGTGGGCCACTCGGTCCCCGTCCCCCCCCGAAAACTCTGTGGAAACAGCCTTTTCAGGCAGAGTGAGAGAGAAGGGCTGTAGATTCCATTTTCTTTTCTGCAGCTGCAGGTCCTTCACACTGAGGGAGTCTGAGGCTGTGCTCACCGGCGGCACTGTGCAGGAGAAGCCTTAGGAATGTCACATGTCAGCCTCCCACCCATTCACTTTCTGGTCAGTCATTTCTTTATATCTTGGGCTGTGAGCACATAGAGAGGTGGTTGATGGCTCATTTTAAAGGTAGGAAACTGGCCTTTCATTTAAACTCAACTTCTTTGGAGACCACAGTTCCCCTTTAAGTAGCAATGAAATGTTTATAATTTATTTACTTTTCAAAAGCTTTTGTCAAAACATAAAAACTTTTCTTGGGTCATATAAAAACAAGTACACCATGTACTGATCAGAAAGAGGAATAGTTAAACAAGGAAATACTACTAGTGTCATCCTACCAGGGGAACTTTTTGTTTCTTTTCTACTCAAATAATAAGGAAACTAGGACATCATAACATACCTGATTGAAACTAAGCTTCAAGAACAATGTTTACTTTTAACCGAGATTCAGTTTAACAAAAAGAACTAAAATGTCCTTCATTCTCTATTTTCACTGCTTTAACTGAGAGATATTTAGGATATTTATAAAGATGTGGTATTGCTTTCTAGCGATACCGCTCCTTTAGTGATTATTATGGCCATCGTTAATTTACGTTCGCTGTCGTAAATCTACGAAATCGATTGTAAATTTACAATAAAAATAAATCTGTAACCGTGATTGTGGATTAAGGATTGCCCACAGAATACCACATGGTATTCTATGAATGAACTTTTGTAGATTTACGAGCGTTCTCTGTAAATGTATGATTTTGGCCGTACATTTACGGCCCCGGTCATACAGTTACGAAAACCTGCTGTATTACAAACTTGGCCCTCATGTTCCCTCCTTTGTACCGGTTTTTGTCAATTTTACAAAATAAAATTAGAAAAATTATTATTGTCACAGACAATAAGTAGATTGTAAGCTCTAAGGGGCAGGGACCCCTTTCCTCATGTTACATGTTTTAAAGCACTTGTATATTTAGTGTATATTTAGTGATGCTCATACTTATTTATATATTTATGTATTTATTTACTCTCCCCCTTGTATGACTTTTTGTATTCTATATTGTACAGCGCTGAGTCTCCTAGTGGCGTTATATAAATAAACATATACACGATACATACATACAAAGAGAATTGGTGGATGATTTGGGATTTATGGATCTTTAACAGATAATTAAGCTACGTAAGCTCAGATGACTACCTGTCAGTGGTCTAAACCTTTGTATAAATAATGTTTACAAATTCAGTTCTTGGGTCTTATCCCTTCTCTTCTACTCAGCCTTCCTCTGCAGACAGTGACTGCTAAATAACAGTAAGGCAGAGGCCACGCTAGAACGCACCAAAAAGCGATGTGCTCTTCTGTGCGCTCTTGCTACGTGCTTGTGTCCGATTGTATCTGCTTTTACGTGCATTTGCGTTTCCCAAAGGGGTAAAAAGAAAATCAAATATCATATTGATTGTGTCAGCTTTTTTATGTGCTTGCTTAGACTTGTATTAAGTGTGAGGTTGGCAGAAATAGACCAAAAAGGTGTTCGCATGAAGTAGTAAATCACAATGGATCGCAGCGTACACAGTGGGGCCTACTTCCCCAGATTTGTTGATGTTATAAACAAAATGTCATTGCGGATTGCAAAGCGCAAATGGAGCACAAAACGCGGCAAAAATGCGCTAGTGTAGTCTAGCCCTAAGAGAGGATGGTAGGTAGATAAGGATCACTGTTTGGTGTCTTTGCAAGTTGGAAATATAATGTGACTCGGGTCTCAAATAGGTGGCAACTCAGCTCAGTTAAATTGTTAAGATTTAGTTGACATATTTCCAGGGATCTGATAATGTAACAACTAGAATCTGCAAATTATTCTTTGTAATATTGTTATGATCATGGTCAGATCATTTTTTTGCTGATAATGGAAGTTTTTTGTTACGTGTATCTCCACCTTTTTATAATTGTCTGTGTTCATGTGAACATAAATCCAAGATAGAAATTACCATTCAGTATTACACTCTTTTTACTGTCATTAGAAATATTAAATGCAACTAACTCACCTTCACATCGTCTACATTTGGGACAATAGGAGAGTTTATTAGGTTCTTCCATGTAGCTCCCTTCAGGGCATGGGGAACACTTGCTGCACCCACCCGTGTTAGTTAGTAAGTAACCTGCAGAGAATATAGTCAATTGTTCCAGTTTTAAAAAATAAAGATCAATCTTAAAATATCAGCAATATTTTCATCAAAATTTACACCATTAAAAAAAGAGCAAGTATCTAGAAATGTCTGATTTATCTGTCAAATAATTTCTTAAACATGTAGCTGGTTCTGTGTGGATGGTAAGAAAAAAGTGCACATTCCCAGACATGTCAACACAATCGAGCTCTATTCTACCTGACTATAATGCTGTCACAAAAACCACTGCATGTAGTAGAGCTTCCTTCTGCACCAATGCTGACTCCGATCAGGAACCATGAAGTGATTTCTGTAACAATGTGAGCCTAACTGTGAGATAAGTGCCAATAGTGCTAGGTTTATATTCTCTCTCGATTCAAGTCATGAAGAAACCGGTTTAGTTTGTTTGCCTTTGCTGTAACTGCTTTCGGCTCTGAAAGGTTCTTTTACTATGACTCCATTCATGCACTTTGGTTTTACCATTGAAAATAATAATGTAAAACTGACATTTGGATTTACACACCGGGTGTTATAGAGACAAAGGTATCAAAGCAATCAATTAGCTGCTAGTCTTCGAAATATACAACTCTGAATGGGAAAGAAATAATTTCTTTGGACTTTTTCTAAATAAAAAAACATAGATCATAGATACATTTTTATGTGCTCTTAATCTGCAGTAACCAATCAGATGGTATATAATGTTTTCTAACTGTAGTATACCAGTAAAAAGTTATCATCTGATTGGCTGCTGCAAATTAACAGCAAAGGCAAATTTTTAGACCTCATAAATAAGCCTGTATACCGGTATGTATAGGAATAAAAGCATTAAAAATAAGCTATTTTGAAAGATTATCTTTCCCTCCAAAGCCGTTCCTACACATTAGCAAGAAATGAGATCCGGTTTCAAAGAGATCGCTATCTCACTGCAGGGGACGGCTGCCTGTATGAGACCTTAGTGAGATGCAGACCCAGGAAATTTACTGCCTCCTTGTTATTGTCTCTGGGAAACACACTGAGGAGGGGAAGCGAAGGCAGTACACAGTGAGTTACGGTACCAGTTTTTTTGCTTTTAACTACCAGGCCACAAAGTTAATGTTATAGTGGATTTAGAGGATAAAGGTGTGAAAAAAGATGTAGGGAGGCCAAATGGTAAAAGAGGGAAGGTATATGAGTGCCTTTATAGTGGCTGTTGATGAACTACAAATCTTAAAATTCCCTTACACCAGACAAGTGTTGGGGGATAATGGAGGATTTTGGGAGTTTTAGATCCAACATTGGACCTGAAAGGAAGAAGAGAAACAGAATGAAAAATGAAGAAAAGAGAAATACAAGGAAAAGAAAATCTAAATAAATCAAGGGCAAGCAAAATGAAAATCACAGAATGAGAAGGAGAAATAAATGAGGCATAAAGGGTAAAAAAAGCCAAAGTAAGGTGAAAGGGGGGAAGAACAAGATATATGGTTATAAATGTATGGTAAAGTTTAATGGCACTGAAAGTGTTAATGGTAATACTGTGGTAAAGTCTGCTGGCACTAATACTGGGGATGTTTGCTGGCTCTGAAAGGGCTAATGGTAATACAGTGGTAATGTCTACTGGCACTAATACTGGGGACATTTGCTGGCACTGAAAGGGTTAATGGTAAGATGGTTGGGGAAGTCTTCTGGCACTGAAAGGTTTTATGTTCATGCTGCGAAAAACTTTGCTGACAATGGTAATATTGTGGGAAAGCCTGCTGACAATAAAAGGGTTAATGCAAATAGTGGGGGGATGGTATGCTGGCACTAAAAGGAGTAATGTCTTTTGTGTAGACATATGGGCAGGTGAATTGTAAACTGACTGTTTATTGGTTAAACAGTTATATATATAATATATATATATATATATATATATATATATATATAAAGATGCTCCATTATGAAGTGAAGCACGTTCTTGGTCTCTTTAAAAAACAATAATTCTAGGGGGTGCTGGTGTAGCTATTTAGTGCAAGCTGTTTTTAATCTTGTGGGATGGGGGGCCCCATCCAAAATTTTACTATGGTGCCCAATTATTTCTAGCCAATACCACTGTGTATGATCTTCCCAGGTTTTAGATTCAGGTAAGAGCAGAACTGTATCCTAGCTGTCATATAGACACCAGACAGCCACAGGTTTCTGGCTAACTTACTGTGAAAGAAGTGCAGCTATGCTCCTTTTAAGCCTTACCTGGACTGCAAAGCTTGCAGCACGTTCCCTCCATTATATGACATTCATTACACAAGGAGATTCGTACACTCATCAGCACCATTAGTCCAAGCACAAAGTAACAAAAGACTCTGTCCATCATGTAATAAATAGCAAGCAGTTCAGTGACAATCAATGTATTATTATATAAGATAGTATCTGTAAAAAAAAATAAAATACATTTGTATTTTGGAAAAAAATTGCAATATAATAAGACTATTAATAACCTGTTTAATACTCTCTTTACATTGGGGTCAGTCAAGACTTGTGTACTGAACAGAAAGTCCGACCATCTGAACATGTTTAAAACATGAAGTGCTCTGGGCAGCAACCATTAAAATGAACAGAAAGATCAGTCACTCAGTGATGGACAGTTCTGTACAGAAATACACACATATGGACAAGAATTTAGAGTTGGTCACTAGCCCTGAGCTTACCTGCAGCCCACAAATAATCCATCTGTACCATGATTTTGATTGGTTTGTTTATGTGCAAGGTAATCTGTGATTGAACAATGGTAGACCGCGGTAACCATGTAAAAAATAAAAAGTAACCAATTGGATTCTGTGTATATAAATCAGGGATGTCCACCTTGCGGCATTCCAGATGTTTGAAACCGACAACTTCCAGCATGCTTTGGGTGCAGAATACAAACACCTGGAGATGTTTCATATACTGTTCTCCCACACACATAAACTTTATATAATCTTAAGCGTACAAAGTCTTTATACAATCTCCATACAACCTGGACTGAATGATCTTCATACAATTTAATTCCCCATTGGTGTACAAAGAGTTTGTAAGGTTTGATCCAGTTGGTGGGATCCTATCAATCCCCAGGCTGTAATGGTTGTAGTGGGTGATGATATCTTGGTCCTGGAACCACATTAGTCAGAGATCACATAGGAACTATAGGGCTGGTCAGTATTATCATTATTATCATTACAACTCTCGTCACCCCCATTGAAAGGGACAATGTTTGGTGGCTGCTGGGGGTTATGGTTCCCAAGTCCCATTCTTTCTCCTTTCCCTGACCGAACCATTTAAACCAAATGACTAGAGGGAACAGACCATTACCTGGAGCAGGGGGAAGTTTGGGAGACCAAAAGATATACAGTTACATTTTACCTGATTTCTTACATGTGTCTCCTACACCCAGATCAGTTAGATGGGTCCATTCACAGTGAATAGCAGTTAATGAAATATCACGTGCAGTGGTTTAGTCCAGTAAAGTGCGCGGTGCCCAGGGTATTAGATTGAGGAAGGTCCATGGATTGGCAGTATATCCCGATGGGATTGGCCACAGACACTGAATATGAATCAACCAATAGGACCGCCCGGTCAGTGACTATCGGGACTAGAGTGAACCTGGTTCCTGGGAGGATGAAACCAGCGAGGTAGCGACATGTACAGTGCAGCACCCGGTCTAAAGTGACGCAGATAAATTTCCCCAGAGGGTGGGAGTTCCCGTCAGCGGGGGGTGTCGGTGATTTGTAATGTACAGTAACCTTTGTCTATCTATAGATAACTCTATATTCATACACAGGGACCCCACAGCTTTATAATCATAGACAGCTACCTCATAGCTTTATACACAGGGACCCCATAGCTTTATACACAAGGACCTCATAGCTTTATACCACAGGGACCTCATAGCTTTATACACAGGGACCTCATAGCTTTATACCACAGGGACCCCATAGCTTTATAATCATACACAGCTACCTCATAGCTTTATACACAGGGACCTCATAGCTTTATACACAGGGACCTCATAGCTTATACACAGGGACCTCATAGCTTTATACCACAGGGACCCATCAGCTTTAACACAGGGACCCCATGCTTTATACACAGGGACCTCATAGCTTTTACACAGGGACCATAGCTTTTACCATAGGGACCCCAAGCTTTAACACAGGGACCCATAGCTTTATTAATCATAACAGCTACCTAATTTAGGGCTTTTTATACCACAGGGACCTCATAGCTTTATACACAGGGACCTCATAGCTTTATACCACAGGGACCTCATAGCTTTATACACAGGGACCTCATAGCTTTATACCACAGGGACCCCATAGCTTTATACACAGGGACCTCATAGCTTTATACACAGCAAGGTGTCTAGGACTTCAGGAATACAAAGTATTGATTGCTTTGTCACTAGGAGGTGATAATAATTTAATCTAGTATAGATATGTTGTGAATATGTTGTGCTAGAGTGTAAGTTCTCTGCTTTTGGGTGTACATAGAGACACAGTCAACGATTAGCCAACAAAAACTTTTTTTCCACCCCAGATGGGACTCGAACCCACAATCCCTGGCTTAGGAGGCCAGTGCCTTATCCATTAGGCCACTGGGACTTTGCTTTGGCAGCAGCAAAGGATAGTGCAAGTATTTGGAAAGTTT
>JAACNH010000666.1:0-34499 GCA_019447015.1 Hymenochirus boettgeri
GGTGGCAACCAAAACAGTGGTCTGACGCGTGTATTGTAACAGTTAAACCAACAATAAGCACGGCTATAAAAAGTTATATAAACACAGTGTAATAAATGTATAATGTAATATATGCACAGTGTAATATACTGTATAATGTAATATAATGCAGTGTATTACTGTATAATGTAATATAATGCAGTGTAATATAATGTATACTTGTAATATAATGCACTGTGTAATATAATGTGTAATTAATGCACTGTGTAATATAATGTATAATGTAATATATGCATGTGTAATATAATGTATAATGTAATAAATGCACTGTCTAATATACTGTATAATGTAATGTAATATAATGCAGGGTGTAATATATGATAATATAATGCTCTATGTAATATAATGTAATATAATGCACTGTGTATATAAGTAATATAATGCACTGTGTAATATACTGTTTTTGAAAGAAGAGCAAACATCAGGGAGCGGACCGCTCCGGAATTAGGACTCAGACTTGGCAGTGGTGGTTCATCGTAAAACTTATTTCAACCATATGTTAAACACAATAAAAGCTGTTAAAGCATCACAAAGGTGACACCAAACAGTGGTTGATGCGTGTCACGGCGTTCCCGCCGCTTCCGCGGCAGGAACAGACCACTGTTTTTTGTGATGCTTTTACAGCTTTTATGATGTTTAACATATGGTTGAAATAAAAGTTTTACGATGACACCACCTGCAAGTCTGAGTCCTAATTCCGGAGCGGTCCGCTCCCTGATGTTTGCTCTTCGTTCAAAGTATCGTGAGACCCGCTGAGGTCTCTTCTGGGAGAGACCTCAGCGGGGTCTCCTAATCTGAGCTCCTAATCTGGACTCGGGTATGTGTTTTTCTACTTATCTTCGTAATATACTGTATAATGTAATATAATGCATGTGTAATATACTGTATAATGTAATATAATGCATAGTGTAATATAAGTAATAATGCAGTGTAATATAATGTAATGCACAGTGAACATATGTATAATGTAATATAATGCACGTGTAATGTAATAAATGTAATATAATGCACTGTGTAAGATAATGTATAATGTAATATAATGCACTGGTAATGTACTGTAATGTATATAATGCACAGTGGAATATAAGATAATGCAATGCACAGTGTAATAAATGTATAATGTAATATAATGCACGTGTGATATAAAGTATTATGTAATATACTGCACAGTGTAATAAATGTATATGTAAATAATGCACAGTGTATATATGATGATGTAATATAGCATGTGTTAATAATAAATGCCGTGTAATATACGTAATAAAATAATATAATATAATGCAGTGTAATATAATGTTAATATAATGTATATAATATAATAACAAGTGTATATAAAGTATAATGTAATACAATGCAGTGTATAAATGCAGTGTAATATAAATAATGCACAGTGTAATATGTAAATGTAATATAATGCACTGTGTAATATACTGAAATATGAGTATAATGTACTATAAGCACTGTGTAATATAATGCACCGTGTAATATAATGTATATGTAATATATGCACAGTGTAAAATAATGCAGTGATATAATGTATAATGTTATATAATGCATAATGTAATATAATGCAGTGTAATATAATGTAATATAATGCACTGTGTAATATACTGTAATATAATGTATTAAACAATATAATGCAAAAAGCTGTAAAAGCATCACAAAGGTGCAACCAAAACAGTGGTCTGACGCGTGTATTGTAACAGTTAAACCAACATATATAGCACAGGCTATAAAAAGTTATATAATACACAGTGTAATATAATGTATAATGTAATATAATGCACAGTGTAATATACTGTATAATGTAATGAATGTAAATATACTGTATGAATGTAATATAATGCAGTGTAATATAATGTATACTTGTAATATAATGCACTGTGTAATATAATGTAATATAATGCACTGTGTGTATATAATGTATATGTAATATAATGCACTGTGTAATATAATGTATAATGTAATATAATGCACTGTCTAATATACTGTAAAGAATGTAATAAATGCAGGGTGTAATATAATGTATAATATAATGCTCTATGTAATATAATGTAATATAATGCACTGTGTAATATAATGTAATATAATGCACTGTGTAAATACTGTATTTTGAACGAAGAGCAAACATCAGGGAGCGGACCGCTCCGGAATTAGGACTCAGACTTGGCAGGTGGTGTCATCGTAAAACTTTTATTTCAACCATATGTGTAAACATCAATAAAAGCTGTAAAAGCATCACAAAGGTGCAACCAAAACAGTGGTCTGATGCGTGTCACGGCGTTCCCGCCGCTTCAGCGGCAGGAACAGACCACTGTTTTTTTGTGATGCTTTACAGCTTTTATTGATGTTTAACATATGGTTGAAATAAAAGTTTTACGATGACACCACCTGCCAAGTTGAGTCCTAATTCCGGAGCGGTCCGCTCCCTGATGTTTGCTCTTCGTTCAAAGTATCGTGAGACCCCGCTGAGGTCTCTTTCTGGAGAGACCTCAGCGGGGTCTCCTAATCTGAGCTCCTAATCTGGACTCGGGTATGTGTTTTTCTACTTATCTTCAGTAATAACTGTATAATGTAATAATGCATAGTGTAATATATGTATAATGTTAATATCATAGTGTAAATAATGTAATATAATGCAGTGTAATAATGTAATGCACAGTGTAACATAATGTATAATGTAATATAATGCACGGTGTAATATAATGTAATATAATGCACTGTGTAATATAATGTTAATGTAATATAATGCAATGTAATGTACTGATAAGTATAATGCAAGGTAATATAATTATAATGCAATGCACAGTGTAATTAATGTATAATGTAATATAATGCACAGGTGAATAAAGTATTATGTAATATATGCACAGTGTAATAAAATGTATAATGTAATATAATGCACAGTGTAATATAATGTATGATGTAATATAATGCAGTGTAATATAATATAATGCACTGTGTAATTACTGTAATATATGTATAATATAATATAATGCAGGTAATATAATGTAATATAATGTATATGTAATATAATGCACAGTGTAATATAAAGTATAATGTAATACAATGCAGTGTAATATAATGCAGTGTAATATAATAAATGCACAGTGTAATAAAGTATAATGTAATATAATGCACTGTGTAATATACTGAAATATGATGTATAATGTACTATAAAGCACTGTGTAAAAATGCACAGTGTAATATAATGTATATGTAATATAATGCACAGTGTAAATAATGCACAGTGTAATATAATGTATAATGTTATATAATGCATAAAGTAATATAATGCAGTGTAATATAATGTAATATAATGCACTGTGTAATATACTGTAATATAATGTATAATACAATATAATGCACTGTGTAATATAATGTAAATAATGCACAGGGTAATATAATATAATGTAATATAAAGCAGTGTAATATAATATAATGCACAGTATAATGTAATATAATGCAGTGTAATATAATGATAATATAATGCACTGTGTATATACTGAAATATGATGTATAATGTACTATAATGCACTGTGTAATATAGCACAGTGTAATATAATGTGATATAATGCAGTGTAATATAATGCAGTGTAATATAAAGTATAATGTAATAAATGACGTGTAAATAAGTTAATGTAATAAATGCAGTGTAATGTAATATGCATATGTATATAATGCACTGTGTATATAAATGCACTGTGTAATAATGTAAATTAATATAATGCACTGTGTATATACTGTATAATGTAATATATTGTATGTATATAATGCAGTGTAATATAGTACAGTGCAATATAATGTAATGTAATATAATGCAGTGTATTATAAGTATAATGTAATATAATATAATGCACTGTGTAATATACGTAATATAATGTATAATATATATAATGCACTGTGTAATTAATGTACAGTGTAATAAAAGTATATGATATATGCACAGTGTAATATAAAGTATAAGTAATATAATGCACAGTGTAATATAAAGTATAATGTAATATATGCACAGTGTAAGTAATATGCATAATGTAATAATGTAATACAATGCACTGTGTAATATACTGTAATATATGTATAATGTAATATAATGCACTGTGTAATATAATGTAATATAATGCACTGTGTAATAATGTATAATGTAATTAATGCACTGTGAATATACGTATAATGTAATATAATGCACAGTGTATAATTGTATAATGTAATATAATGCAGTGTAATATAATGTATAATGTAATATAATGCAGTGTATATAATGTATAATGTAATATAATATAATGCACTGTGTAATATACTGTAATATAATGTATAATATAATATAATGCACTGTGAATATAATGTAATAATGCAGTAATGTAATATGCAATGTAATAAATGTAATACAAGCACTGTGTATATACTGTATAATGTAATTAATGCACTGTGAATATAATGCATGTGTAATAATGTATAATGTAATATAATGCACTGTGTAATATACTGTATAATGTAATATAGTTGTAATGCATATAATGCAGTTTAATATAATGTACAGTGCAATATAATGTATAATGTAATATAATGCAGTGTATTATAATGTATAATGTAATATAATATAATGCACTGTGTAATATACTGTAATATAATGTATAATATAATATAATGCACTGTGTAATATAATGTACAGTGTAATATAAAGTATAACGTAATATAATGCACAGTGTAATATAAAGTATAATGTAATATAATGCAGTGTAATGTATATGATAATGAATATAATGTAATACAATGCACTGGTAATATACTGTATAAAGTATAATGTAATATAATGCACTGTTTAATATAATGTAATATAATGCACTGTGTAATAATGTATAATGTATATAATGCACTGTGTAATATACTGTAATGTAATATAATGCACAGTGTAATATATTGTATAATGTAATATAATGCAGTGTAATATAATGTATAATGTAATATAATGCAGTGTATTATAATGTATAATGTAATATAATATAATGCACTGTGTAATATACTGTAATATAATGATAATATAATATAATGCACTGTGTATATAATGTAATATAATGCCACAGTGTAATATAAAGTATGTAATATAATGCAGTGTAATATATAAGTAATAATGCAGGATTAATGTATAATGTAATATAATGCACAGTGTAATATAATGTATAATGTAATATAATCCAGTGTAATATATCTATACTAATAAAAGGCAAAGCCCTCACTCACTCACACTAATTCTCCAACTTGCCGTGGAGGCAGACGGGTTAAATTTGGCAGGCTCATTCATTGCACCTTACTTACAAAAGTTAAGCAGGTTTCGTTTCGAAACTCCACCTGTAACGGTGAGTATCGACATTGCACAGACTTATGGTACCTAGCTTACAAGCTATACAAATCTATATGGTTTGTCCGATTTCAACCAAATTTTGTATGCATATACTCCTTTACCAGTAAAAGGTTTACAAAATATTTTTTTTAGGTGGGGGTGAATGGGGTGGGAATAGAATTTTGAACTCCTGCACACTAACGGCTGGACCGATTTTTACCAAAATTTCAGGGTGTGTGGGGGACTGGCTGAGGTGAAGGGGAAGGGTTGTGGAGGGTGGACAGAGAGGAATAGTGGGGTGTATTGGGGGCGGACGGGGAGGGGTAAATTCGTAGTTCTATACTAATAAAGGCAAGCCCTCACTCACTCACTCATCACTAATTCTCCAACTTGCCGTGGAGGCAGATGGCTTAAATTGGCAGGCTCATTCATTGCACCTTACTTACAAAAGTTAAGCAGGTTTCGTTTCGAAATTCCACCTGTAACGGTGAGTATCTGACATTGCACAGACTTATGGTTACCTAGCATACAAGCTATACAAATCTATATGGTTGTACCGATTTCAACCAAATTTTGTATGCATATACTCTTACCAGTAAAAGGTTAACAAATAATTTTTTTAGGGTGGGGGTAAATGGGGGGGAATAGAATTTTGGACCCCTGCCACACTAACGCTGGACCATTTACTAAAATTTCAGGGTGTGTGCGGGGACTGGCTGAGGTGTAAGGGGAAGGGTTTGGAGGGTGGACAGAGAGGAATAGGGGGGGTATTGGGGGGCGGACGGGGAGGGGGTGGTGGGGTTATTTTTCACCAAATTCGTAGTTGAATAAAAAATATATATTAAAGTTAATGAGTGTTGCATTATCGTAAAGCTTATTGAATTGTCTTTCTTTAATAAATCAAGTGCCGAGTGATTACAGCAACTTTGATACATTATTGCTTTCTTACTAAAAAGGTTATTTGAATACATCTCTGCTGCGAAGCGCAGGTATTTTGCTAGTGTATATAATGCACAGTGTAATAATGCATTGTGTAATATAATGTATAATGAATATAATGCAGTGTAATATAATGTATATGTATTATAATGCAGTGTAAATAATGCAATATAATGTATAATGTAGTATAATGTAATATAATGCACAGTGTAATATAATGTATAATGTAATATAATGCAGTGTAATATAAAGTAAATGTAATATAATGCACAGTGTAATATAATGTACATGATTATATGCAGTGTAATATAATATATAAGTAATATAATACACGTGTAATGTAATATAATGCACTAATAATATAATGTATATAATGCAAGTGTAATATAGTGATAATGCACCCCCAACTGAAATTATAAGGATATTTGAAGTCACCGAGGAGCTCCTTGAGCACGAGGCCGCAGGCGGAGTACCTTTTATACAGGTACGGAACTCCAAGGTGACTTCTATATCCCTTTAATTTACAGTTGGGGTGCATTATTTAATATAACACCCCTTATGGCTTCTGGTTTCCTCTTCCTCTTGGAACTGCAGGGTTATAAAGCTATAATCTTACGTTCCTCCCATAGAAAATCCACTACAGGGCTAGGTATATAGTATAATGTAATAGAAAGAGATGATTGATGCAGTTAATACAGGTGGAATACAGGTCCCAAGGATGATTGTGGATACGGTTATTATCATCTGTAAGGGTGAGGCCACACTAGCGCGTTTGCGGAAGCGTTTCGCGGTCGTGTCTGCAATTTCCGCTAAAATGGAAACCACGGGAACGCGAAAATTCCCGCAATTTCTGATGCGCATGCGATTGCGCATCCATTTGCGTTTTGGTAACGCATGCGCTCACCATTTTTGGTGCGTTAACGCATATGTTTCCATACCCAAACGCACAAGAATTGCGCACACAATCGCGTGGGATAACGCTTGTGATTCCGTGATTGCAGTGGTTTAGAATAGCTTTTTAAATCTAGAAATGTAAGTAATAATTGAAATTAATGTATATTTTAACTTCCCGTATGGGGATAACAGAGGACAAGCAGAATCTAGAACACATTCCTCTGTTCCCCTGTTCAGTCGAGTTGGTCGCGACAAGCGACACAATAACTTTCCCGCCCTCCCCTAACCACACCTCTCATTACAACAGCCATCTTAGTGACACACATTACCGTGGACTACTTTTAACGGACGGTTACATTTTTACATTTATCACCCACACACAAGCTCGTTGCTTAGTTGGCGCTGTGGGTCTCCGTGTAGTTTTGTGTGGAGATTAGTGATTGGTTGCCGGAACCCTGCAATGCTTTACTGAAAGAGCTGAATGTTTCATTGGTTGCGTTGTACCTGCAATGCGTCAAGTGGTGATGGTGGCAGTAGTGTGTGTTAGAGTTGGTTAGTGCTGGATGATGGTGGTATGTGTGGAGAGTTGGGCTTGGTATGTGGCGGAGAAGATCGCGATCTTCCTTGACCGTTACTTAGGGCTCTGCTGGGAAGTCTCGCTGCTTCTGGTCATTTTCTTTTGCGGTAAAGTCTGCCCATCCACTGACACAGAAAACTGCATGCAGGGGCGCCAGCACCTATCACATGCCGGGGAGCAGGAGAGAGCCAATCCAAATGGCGCCGTTGCAGGGTTGTCAATGCCAAATGGGAAGTAAACTACAACTCCCAGCACTGTACCCAGGGAATGCTGGGAATTGTAGTTTTCAAACGCAAGTTTGACGTCCCTGGACTAAGGTCTAATATTAAGTAGATAGAAATGGTTTCACCAGAATATAAAATTGGTGAAAAGTGATTCATGGTGATTGGTCTTAATGATGTATAAACCTGGGGTTACTTTTTAATTATGCATATTATATTATTATAATGTATAAATTTCCATTAAAAACCGAACGTAGATAAAAACCTACGAGCTGCAAGGTTAATAGGCTTTGCTGTATGGCTGCACTGAAACCAATGCAGCCTGCATCCTACATTTATTGTATACTGACTTTCCGCATGCTGATTAGGGCATGCCACATTACGCCGCACACGGAATCACATGCATTAATGTGTTTGAGCATGCGTTTTTTCTTTAGAGATAGAAACCGCAGCGATTACGCAAAATATTAAGTACGCATGCACAATTGCATTGCACCCAAAAAGCAAGTTTTCGGTGCGTTGCCGTGATTGCAATGTTCAGGGAAAATGCATGCGCAAACGCATCAAATCGCACTATGTGGGCCTAGCCCAGTTCTTTTTATAGCCCCCCCCTTTTTTTGCAGGCCCATCACATCTTGTTCTACAATACACGTAGACATTTTAGCTAGAAAACATTTAAATGTTTTTCTTGCAAATAGATGTACAGATAGAACCACCAGTACTGAAAACGACATGCTTATTTAAAAGTCAGCATCTTAACACTGCAAATTAACTCTATCACAAGCCACCTGTTCACCAGAACATTCAGACTTTCCTGGGAACTCTGCTCTATGCAGTGTTTGGTTAAGCAGATCTTTATCAAACCGGGAACAAGGAGATATAATTAAAATGATAAAAATGTATAGCTGAAAGACATTTGTGTCAGTATACTGAGGGTATTTTTTTATTTTTTTCAACACATCAAAAATAACCTTTTCTTTATATTTGATATATGCTTTTTAGAAAGTAATGCAGAGGTATCCACTCTAGTGAAGAAAACATTAGACATGTAAATACGGTATGTCTGATTCATTTCAAATAAGAATAATACAAAAGGCCAATGTGGTAAGGTTACACGTGTTATTCACTCTTAAGAGCATTGAAGATATCACATCACCTTTTATTTTGTATTACAGCAACAAGCACATAAATGTTTATGTCTCCAAACTTTATAAATGTTGCTTGGGGCACAAGGTGCTTATTAGGCATACCTAGCCATTTTGTGTGAACATTTACCTCCAATTAAAGTATAGCTTGTGTAACAAGAATTGTATATAACACAAATTATTCAAGTGTCTAATAAACCTAAATTTATACTCAAATGTTTAACTAAAACAAATAAATAAATAAAAAAAACATTTTTAAATGAGGCTAATAGAACTTTGAAACATGGGACCATTAACTATATGTGGCAATTTATCAGCACCGAATAGTCTATCAAAGTAAAGTTATCATTGTTGTTATCTTCCTTGGCTACTCTCCCAACATATGGCCATTTTAATAATGCAGGACTGTTTAGTTGATAGGTCAATTTTATCTGGACAAATCCCAATCGAGTGACCATGTTTAAATCGTTTATGAGTTTAAAAATTCTGTAAAATGAGAATAGTTTGCTGCAAAAACCAGGGGATATGTTTTTTTTTTTAATGATACATTTGTTTTTGGGCAAATACATATTTTCTTGACAATAAATGCAATGAGAACGGGGAAATTGTGTTTTACCTTTCCTTTTTCCTTATAGTCTGCCCTTTTTGTTTTTTTTTTTTATAATTTTAATTCAAATCTGTTAAATTTTGAAATGGAATTTACCAACCCGTTTTAGGGCTAGGAGCAAATGCATAGGTTCCCGTAGAGAAACATTACAGTAACAATTTATTTTCATTAATGTTATGTGAATCATGTAATATACATTTACTACTTTAGATGGGAGTAAGGCCGAGGCCATACAAATAGAGACAGCAAATTAAAGTAAATGCTGGTAACCCAAATTGCTCTGTAGATAAATACCCCCAGGTGGGAAAGTTAAAACCCACTCCGAAACAATATGCATTTATGTGTATGTATCAAGCAATCTCTTATTGTGCACGGTGGTCCGGGTGCATCTGCCCCAAAACCTTCACTGGGAATGCTGCATCTCTCAGGCTGGTCTAGGCGCTCTACTGTCTTTTGAAGTTACATTTAATACGCATGAGGATAACTCACTGCAAATTCCACATGGCCTGGGTGCAGTCCACCTCAGACCCATTGCTTGGTCTGCGAACATATGCTGTAGATAAAGAGGGTATAGTGCTGCTATCTGTCAATAATGATATAGTGCTGCCAGCCTGATAAAACGCCAATCTTATTTAGTCCTTCACGGCAAACATAGAGAAACAACTGTGATAAGCCTTACGCGTTTCGGACGCATCCGCATCCTTAGTCATAGGCATGGATCTCCCACATGTCGCAACTTCCTTATCTAGGCTGAAACAGAGAATGGTAACACTTTCACGTTGTACCTTAACCCTTTGGATCTGACCAGAACGTAAGTCTTCAAAAGTGGAGATACTCCATGGCTAAGACTCCTCATCCAAATGCATCTATAGACATCCAGGTTCAAACCACAATATACAAGTCTCATAAAATTGATATATACATAACATTAATAACATACATAATTACATGAAGTACACAGAATACGCATATGCAGTAGAAAATATAAATATATACAAAAGATCATGCTGAAATATAAAGGACATAAATTACTACATCAATGATGATTTCCGTAATTACATGGACCTTGTCTCTGTGCGCTGGTCATACAGCTATATATCGGTTGATCCCTCATCATCCTAAAATGGATGAAGACGGGACCTAACTACCATAGAGGTAAGTAAGGACCAGGGGAGACCGAACGATGTACCTCAGTCTCTTCAGTATTGTCACTAAAATTTAAATCATAGTTTAAGCATATAATTTAAGCTTGTCCGGGGCACAGAAATATGTTCATAAGATATTCCCGTACTAGATCTATAAAAAAAACTACATAGCCGAACTGGGCTAGTGGGAAACTCCAAGTTAGGTAAGTTGCTGGTTCTTCTACCATTATTATTTATAAGGAATTGTTTCTAAGTTTTAGTACATGGGCAGAACCTGAATGTACAGTTGTGTTCAAAATTATCAACCCCCACTGAAATTGAGTTTTGGCCAGTTTAACATTGATTTGATCATTTCAGTCATTGTTTACAATTAAATCAAAGAGAAATTGTAAGTCAGACAAATATAACTTAACATTTATAAGAAATAACCACAAATGTCTTTTCTGTGCTCACATCATTACAGTTTTATTAAACCCCCAAGTGATATTCATTCTTAGTATAAGTATAACATCCTTTTCCAGTTCTAACAGCTTTTAAACGTGAAGCATAGCTGACACCAATTGTCTTGCAGCGATCTATGGGTATCTTAGCCCATTCTTCATGGGCAAAAGCCTCCAGTTCAGCACATTCTTAGGCTTGCGCGCTGCAACTGCTTTCCCAATCGGATTTAAGTCTGGTGTCTGCAATGCCACAAAATGTTCAGCCGTTAATCTGTAAACATGCTCTAGTGGAATTGGAGGTATGCTTGGGATCATTGGTCCTGTTGAAGGTCCAACGTCTCCCAAGCCTATCAGGTTGTGACGGACTGCATCACATTTTTTTCCAATATCTCCGGTACTGAAGAGAATTCATGGTACCTTGCACACGCTGAAGCTTCCCTGTACCTGCAGAAGCAAAACAGCCCCAAAGCATGATTGACCCCCCACCATGATCACAGTAGGCAAGGTGTTCTTTCTTCATAGGCCTTGTTTTCCCCTCCAAACATAGTGTTGATCCATGGGCAAACAGTTCTAATTTGTTTCATCAGTCCACAGAACACTATCCCAAAACTTTGTGGTTTGTCCACATGACTTTTGGCATACTGCAGTCGACACTTCTTATTCTTGGAGACAGCAGGGGGTGCGCCTGGGAGTTTCGCATGGAGGCTTTCATTACGCAGTGCGCCTTATGTCTGAGCTGAAAATCAGTACCCGCATTGGACAAATCTTTTTTCAGTTCCTCAGCAGTCACTCAGGGACTTTTCTCCACTTTGCGCATCAGCAGCGCACAGCAGTTGAGTCAGCATCTTCTTTTTCCACGACCAAGTAGCGTTTCAACAGTGCCCTTGCCTTGAATTTGCGATGATGTTCCTAGGGTGCTCTGGTATGTTTAACATCTTTGCAATCTTCTTATAGCCATGTGCCCTTACTGTGAAGAGAATCACCACTTCTCTTTTCTTCCTGGACCATTCTCTTGACTTCACCATGTGTAAACACACCAGTAAAGGTCTAGAAGGAGCTAAGTATACAGTCATTTTAAATCTGCCTAATTGGTGCTTATTATGCTTGATTGCTGCTCGATGACATCCACAATTGTTTTCAATACCTGATCGAAAACACTTGAATGAACCTCTGTTCTAAGAGGTTTTAAGGGGTTGAATAATTGTGTCAATGAAGAAATCACAAAAAAACATTTAATACTGTATTACAAAAACAATTAATGTCATTTTAGTTGCATTTGGTTCTTTAAAAAGCCCTTGTAAAATTTCATTCTGAACACAATTACAAATGTACACATAGGGGGAGATACAATATGGCCCATTTTCGTCTAAAACCCACGTTAACCCGAAAAATTCGAGTTAACGTGGGTTTTAGACGGATTTTCGAGCACAGCGCATTTCGAATGTTTGGAAATAGCTTTGTAGCGTGAAACTTAACGCTATGACTTGTGGAGCGTTAAAGTGCCGCTCCTTACCTAGCCCGATCCCGCAATGCAATAACTGACGTAATCTCGTTTACGTCAGTTATTGTATTGCGGGATCGGGCTAAGGTAAGTAACGCAGCACTTAGTATTGGATCTCCCTTTACAGCATGGGGGTTGAATAATTTTGAACACAACTGTATAATAACTATTAATTACTATGGAAGCTAGGGGTAAAGTTTTATATCTTGGAGAACAGTGGTGCAATTAGAAATGAAAGAGATCGGGAAGAGGTAAGTTAAGATACAAAAAAAAAGCATGATATGTCCCGTATCTGGTTTAAACCATTGGGGGCTTGGTGTCCATACAGAATATCCACTGAACCTCGCTTAAGTAGTTAAACAATCTGGATCTTTTTATGGGGGATACTTGTGCAGTGCCTTGTATTTGAATGTTGTTATAAATATTGGTGTTGCTCTACACGTTTGCATATGTGTCTGGACTGACATTGTTTTTTATATACCGAAGTGTTCCCTTATGCGTTCTTTGAGGGGGCTGAGGCCACACATTGCAGTGCAATTGTGGAAAAAATCAGATTAGCGTATAGCAGCGAACACAGTGTGGCCACACCAATTGGCCAACACTAGCTTTTTAACACAGATCCGATTCTCTTGAGGACCCCCATGGAACCTCTCAGGGCACCTGGTTGAGAAACACTGATCGAGAGAGTAACCAACCAATCCAAAAGTGATCCAAAGTTAAGATGAGTTATAGTTATATAAGTAATAGAGGTTGAAAAATGATATATATACATCCTCCTTTATAACCTACTAACAGTTGATCCAGAGGAAGGCAAAAAAAAAAAGCTGAAAGGGGGAGGGATTTAATTCCTGGTTCCAAAACTGCCATAGCAAAATATCCCTGAGGCTGATGCCACACTGTATCACAACAAGAGCCACAAAAACGACCAGTGCATGTGTTAACGCGCACGAATGGGCTACAATCCTGCAAGTTGTGCAATTGAAACCTCCGATTGGGCCAAAAAAATGCAGATCGCATGCAATCCAATTAACGGATTGCTGAGCAGCGACAGCCAGCGCACTTGTGTGCCCAGTCAACAGGCCAAAGCTAGTGTGCACTTTTAACAAGCGATTGGATAGTGTGTTATATGCGTGGTGTGGTCTTGCCTAGTGTGGATAAATACATATCATAAAGAATTGGACAAGGAGGGTCAGTGGGTGTACAGAATTGGGAAGACAGAATCCCATTAAGGACCTCACTATACCGATACAGGAGATTTGAGTAAAGGCAAACAGAATAGGATTCATATGAATTTAAAAACTTTGTACTAGAGAATCCAGTTACACTAATTTTTACCATGTCCTCCCAAAATTCTGGAAGCTAGACCAGTGCAAAGTAGAGCAATAGGGTCAGGCATAAAGGGGAACTGTGGTCTCCAAACAAGTTTATTTTAAATGAAAGGCCAGGGTCATACCTTTAAAACGAGCCATCAACCACCTCTCTACATGCTGCACAGCCTAAAATATGAAGAAATCTCTGATCATAAAGTTAGGGGTGGGAGGTTCTGAATCTGCGGTCAGAAATATACCGTATATACTCGAGTATAAGCCGACCGTAGTATAAGCCGAGGTACCATTTGCGATCCAAAATCAGAAAAACATGATTGACTCGAGTTATAGCCGAGGGTATACAGAACCCTAATACCTTTCCACTGTAGATGTTTGGAAACTACACTCCCAGATGCTTTAGTTGCTGGGAGTTTTAGTTTCCCAACCACCTATAGTAGAAAGGTATTGGGGGTTCGTAAAGCATACTGTCCCCACCCTAAACCCTAATACCTTTCCACTGTAGATGTTGGAAACTACAACTCCCAGCATGCTTTAGTTGCTGGGAGTTGTAGTTCCAACCACCTATAGTAGAAAGGTATTGGGGGTACTGAATTGTGTAAGTATGTGTATGGGCATACTGTCCCCCCTGCCCCCCCCCAGCTCACTACCGTTACCTGGCTCATCTTCAGTCTTCATGTCTCTGCGGCTGACGTCGCTCTGTGCTGAGCCGGCAGTTCCCAGTACTGCTTCGCGGACGTGCCCGATGAAGTCATCCAGTCAGGTTCACGATGACATCATCGCGCCCGTGAAGAAAACTGGGAAGTGCCGGCTTTCCGTCCTGACTCGCGGAATGAAGGTAAGTTTAGTATTGACTGAGTATACGCGAGGCAAGGTTTTTAGGTGATTTTAAACCTAAAACTCGGCTTATACTCGAGTATATACGGTATTTCTTTCTAATCTGCGGTTGGCACATGTTCAGTACATGACTGATGGATAGGAGGTGGGGAGACAGAACAGCGGCCTGAGACCCGCCCCGGTGGGAAGCCCCTTAGCTACTGCGGGTGGATGACGTTTCCTTGCCATTTGGTGCAGGAGAGGCGGACTGCAGAAGTTTGGGAAGGGGTGGAGATGAGAGGGGACAAGTTGCGGACTCGGTCGCATATATAACATGCTGGCAATAACGTGCTTCAGGGAGACGTGAGTTCCTATACAGTTGTGTTCAAAAATTTCAACCCCACTGAAATGAGTATTTTGGCCAGTTGACATTGGTTTGATTATTCAGTCATCTGTTTACAATTAAATCAAGAGACACTTGTCAGACAAATATACATAACATTAAATGAAATAACCCACAATGTCTTTTCTGGTCATCCTTATCAGTTTATTCAACCCCCAAGTGACATTCATTTTAGTACAACATCCTTTTCAGTTATAACAGCTTTTAAAGGGTTATGTCCACCCTTAAAGGGCAAGTCCCGCCCCTAAAATTAAAACTTCACAACAGGTAAATCACCCCCCAAAACCTAAACGGTAATAGTTTGAAATCTGAAATATATAAGTCTAACCTGAAATCCTGCACAATGTCCTGTTTCCCGTTTCGCTGCTCAGGTTCTTCCGTTAGCAACTGTCAGTTGGATTGACAGTTGACATCACAGCCAATGACTGAAGTTAACCCCACCTGCCTCTTGAGCATGCCCAGGCTCAGTACCTGCTCAGTACAGGTTTCTAAATTGCTCGTTTCCATGAGGCATCCAGAAGCATAGCAGGCAACAGTAATGAATTCATAGGACAAAGTATGATATATCAACAATTTTAAAGAGGCCATTCTTTTCTAAAGATGTTCTTATGAGGGTGGAGTTTGTCCTAAAATAATTTTTTATATGTTACTCCCCGTCCCCACAAGCCCCAACCGCTCATTCATTTAATCAGAAAATGCCCCAAACTTACTTACCTCCCCTCTTCCTCCGCCGCGCTGCCGTCCCTCTGCTGCGAGAAAAAACAAGCAGAGGGGCGGGACCGACAGTCGCGGTCTTGATTGGCCGAGCGGCAGCCAATCACGGACACGGCTGCCGGAGTTCATTTCGGCGGAGTAAAGAGGGGAGGTAAGTAAATTTGGGCATTTCTGATTAAATAAATAGAGCAGTTGGGGCTGGGGGGACAAGGGGAGTGGGAGGGGGGAGAAGGCTGCAGTACACATGGCAAAATTCTCCCGGAGGCAGGTAGGAGGCAGAGTCCTATATGGACTCTGCTATCCTCCGGTGGGCAGTTTTTGGGACTTTGGAGGGGGACTAGGAGAAACCATATGGAGCTGGGAGTGAGGTAAGTATTAAACTACACTACATGAGGGACCAGTAGTGGGGGGGATTATAGTTTTGGGGGTGGCTGACATGCCCTTTAAACGTGAAGCCTAGCTTGACACAATGTTTGCAGCGATCTATGGGTATCTTAGCCCATTCTTCATGGGCAAAAGCTCCCAGTTCAGACACATTCTTAGGTTTGCATGCTGCAACTGCTTTCTTTAAGTCCCACCAGAGTTCTCAATCGGTATTTAAGCTCTGGTGACTTCGATAATCTGCACCATGCTTAGTGAACTTGGAGGGGATGCTTGGGATCATGTCCTGTGAAAGGTCCAACGTCTCCCAAGCCTCAGGTTCATGACGGACTACATCACATTTATTTCAAATCTCCTGGGTACTGAAGAGAATTCATGGTACCTTGCCACGCTGAAGCTTCCCTGTACCTGAGAAGCAAAACAGCCCCAAAGCATGATTGACTCCCCGCCATGCTTCACAGTAGGCAAGGTGTCTTTTCTTCATAGGCCTTGTTCTTCCTCTAAAATAGTGTTATCCATGGGCCAAACTTTTCAAAACTTTTTAATTTTGTTCATCAGTCCACAGAACACTTTTGTGGTTTGTCCACATGACTGGGAACTGCAGTCGACTCTTCTTATTCTTTGGAGACAGCAAGGGGGTGACCTGGGAGTTCTGGCATGGAGGCTTTATTAGCAGTGGTGCGCCTTATTGTCTGAGCTGAAACTTCAGTACCCGCCATCTGACAAATCTTTTTTTCAGTTCCTCAGCAGTCAACAGGGGACTTTTCTCCTCTTATGTTCAGGAGCGCACAGCAGTCGAAGTCAGCTCTTCTTTCTGCCACGACAGAGGTAAGCGTGTCTTTTACAGTGCCTGCTGAATTTGCAAATGTGCTTCCTAGGGGTCCTTGGTATGTTTAACATCTTTGCAATCTTTATAGCCATTGCCCTTCCTGTGAACAAAAACACCACTTTTTTGTCTCTCTGACCATTCTTGACTTCACCATGTTTAAACACACAGTTAAATGTCTAGAAGGAGCTAAGTATCACAGTCATTTTAAATCTGCCTAATTGGTGCTTATTATGCTTGATTGCTGCTCGACATCCACATGAATCACATGTTTGCATACCTGATCAGAAAACACTTGAGTGAACCTCTGTTCTATAGATGGTAGTCTTTAAGGGTTAGTTAAATATTGTGTCAATGAAGAAAGAAATCACAAAAAAAAACATTTAATCACGTATTAACAAAACAATTGATGTCATTTTAGTTGCCTTTGGTTCTTTAAAGGCCCTTGTAAGATTTCATTCTGAACACAATTACAAATGTACACTGAATTCCCTAAAACCCTTTACAGCATTGGGTTGAATAATTTTGAACACAACTGTATAACTAAATACAAATGAGAAGGAAATCCATGGTGCAGGTCTAGTTAGTAAATTCAGGTTAATGTACAACATTGTAGGCACCTGATTACATACAGCAGCTTCTGTGTTCAGCTTAAAGGATGAGCTGATAACATGAATTCCTGTATGGTATGGGGCTGGTTTATATACCAGCTTTGTCTTCACTAAAGGTTCCCATGCATGGGCTGATATACGATCAATCTGACATGCGAGTAGACATTTCCATTCATTGGCCAAAAATAAAACTTTTCCAATCTTTTATGCCACTATTCAATACTATATGAAGTTCGATGTATATCAGTGGCGTAACTCGGACCCGGTAGGTAAGAGAGCCCGTGATCATTCCAAAACTTCGCGATCAAATGTAATAACAGCTGATCGCTCATATACGTACAATACACACGATCAGCTGTTTAAAAGGTTGGAACTGAAAGTTTGGTTCTGGTCTTTTAAACAGCTGATCGCGGACTTTGTGGAGGGGGTTGTGTAGGGACATGAGCTCCATCTCGCAGGAGGCCTGGGCCCCTGCAGTTACACCCCTGGATAAATAGTATGTAACCTTACAATAAACAACATTAGACATTAATCGCTAGATTGAATCTAACAATAATATGGTATATCATGTACAATTACCATTGTACATCTGTCTATCAAAGATATGTCAGTGTATAATTGACATTATGATTGCAAAACCCTTTTTGTAGTGTATGGCACCACTACATTTGTAACAGCTAAACGGCTTGTACATAAACTTCTGCCTTATCTCACTGACCATAGCTAAGGTAGACACCATCGACTACATCGACACAGGAAATATCGTGTCGTAGCAAAAGTCACGTTTTTGCTGCAAAAAAATTATGGTCCAAGAGACACACACTGACTGGACATTATAAATGAACTTGAAATTATTTATTTAAAAGATGGTGCTAACATTGGCTGGAAAAAAAAATCAATAAGAATTTCAGACAACCAAAATATACATGGTTGGCCTGATAAAATGCATGCTAGGTGAGGTGTACCTTAGTTTTATATATATCAATCCGTATCATCAGTCAAGAATCAGTCATTCTAACTTAGCCATGCATATTGTTTGAAATAAGGTGTCCCTTGATTTGGCAACATTAGTCAGAAGATAGTAAGAGACACTCAATATTTAGCGCTGGCTGATGATGGGGCCTATAAAAGACCACATAAGTGGCCAAAATTAACAATTTCAAGTTCAATTGATTTGCACTAAAAATATTTAGTCGATAGCTTGTTATAAAGAAATACTTTCTACATGCGTGTGTTATTCCAGCATTTCAGTATCACAAGTGTACTCCTCTAACATTGTGTTATTTGCACATGCCCAATCCAAACTACTGCAGGAAATTGTTTACAGAGTCACACCTACTAGTACTCTCTGCCCAATCCTGTTACAGTCCATATTAGGCTGGAAGTAGTGACTTAAGTCAGGAGGTTTGGCCAAAATGTGTGTTTAGTTTCCTTTTAGACTTTTAAGTATAGCTATGCTAGTTTTCATATCATTAAAGGGCATGTCCACCCCCAAAACTATAATCCCCCAACTACTGGCCCCAACATGTAGTGTAGTTTATACCTTACCTCACATCCCAGCTCCATAGGGTTCTCCTGTAAACCCCCCAAAGTCCCAAACTAACCAACAGGAGGATAGCAGGGCTTTGCCTGCTATCTTGCCTCGGTAGATATTTGTCATGCGCACTGCAGCCCTTCTCCCCCCTCCCCCCTTTCTACTATCCCTCCCCTAGATTAATCCCCTATATTCTGCTCCCCATGTCCCCCAGCCCCAACCGCATGGTTTTTTTTCAAAAAGCTCCCCAAACTCTTAATTACCTCTCCGCTTCTCCGCTGCACTGAATGACCGGCAGCCGCGTCCGGGATTGGCTGCCGCTCAGCCAATCACAGACGCGACTGCCGGTCCCGCCCTCTGCTTGCATTCTGCAAGCAGAGGCCGGCAGTTGCGGCGGAGGATCGAGGGGAGGTAAGTAAGAGTTTGGGAGTTTTTGAAAAAAAAAGAAACATGCGGGTTGGGGCTGGGGACATGGGGAGCATAATATAAAAAACGTTTTTTGGGGTGGACATGCCCTTTAAAGGAATATTTCACTGCAAAAGTGAACTATCCTTAATGCATTGATTGGAGGCTGGTAGTTAAGGGCTAAGAACCTTCAGTTCTTCAATCAATGCCTTGGAGCCAGGAACGAAGATGGAAGAAACTTACCTTCGGAGATTCTCCGCTGTCACACTGACAGGTTCCGAGCAATTCTGGTTTCTGATTAACTTAGAGTGCAGGGCGATAAGTGCACTATAGTTAATCAGAACCAGGAAACGGTTGTGAATTTCAGTGTGACAGCTGATGATCTTGTGAAAGGTAAGTTTCTTCTATCTTCATTCCTGGCTCCACAGGCATAGTTCCTTAACCTCCGGCCTACATTAATCAATAAGCATTAAAGGAATAATTCACTTTTGCAGTTTACTATTCCTTTAAGTTTGACATCATTTATTGTCTATTTTTTACATTTGTTTTACATATATGCAAACTGAATTATTTATAGATTTAAAAGTGGCATCAATGTATCGAGACAATGTATAAAATCTATCTATCAGTGTAGCCTGTTCCATACATTCCATTTGCAAAATTCTCCAGCCTTAGTTTGCTGTACAGCTTGTCGATCAATAACTGTTTGGATGCTGACCCATGATGATGCATACAGAAACAGTCTGTTCTTCCTGTGTAGTGGATTAAAAGGTAAGTATAGTGAAAGAATTACTTTTTTCCTCATCTAAATTTATAATAAATAGTAGCACTATTGAGGTGTGTATGTTGCTGATCTTTTAATCCATTACGTATATACTCGAGTATAAGCCGACTCGAGTAAAGCCGGGTAGTACCCATTTTTGCCTCCAAAATCTGAAAACCATGATTGACTCGAGTATAAGCCGAGATAGATAGTTGCCCTTTAGGGCAGTCCACCCCTGAAATCGTTTTTTTTAATAATGCTCCCCCATGTCCCCCAGCCCCAACGCATGTTTCGTTTTTTAAAAAGCTCCCCAAACTCTTACTTACCTCCCCTCGATCCTCCGCCGCACTGCCGGCCCTCTGCTTGCGAGAGATGCAAGCAGAGGGGGGCGGGACCGGCAGTCGCGTCTGTGATTGGCTGAGCGGCAGCCAATCACGGACGCGGCTGCCGGTCATTCAGTGCAGCGAAGGAAAGCGGAGAGGTAAGTAAGAGTTTGGGAGCTTTTTGAAAAAAAAAACATGCGGTTGGGGCTGGGGGACATGGGGGAGCATAATATTAAGGGGGATTAATGCTAGGGGGAGGGATAGTAGAACGGGAGGGAGGGGAGGGGGAGGGAGGGGGGAGAAGGGCTGCAGTGCGCATGGCAAATATCTACCGGAGGCTAGATAGCAGGCAGAGACTGCTATCCTCCTGGTGTTAGTTTGAGACTTTGGGGGGGGTTTACAGGAGAACCCTATGGAGCTGGGATGTGAGGTAAGGATTAAACTACACTACATGGTGGGGGCCAGTAGTTGGGGGGATTATAGTTTTGGGGGTGGGACAGCCCTTTAAATGTACAGTAATCCCATACAGTAACCCTAATACCTTTCCACTGTAGATGTTTGGAAACTACAACTCCCAGCATGCTTTCGTTGCTGGGAGTTGTAGTTTCCAACACTATAGTAGAAAGGTATTGTAAAGTAAAGTGTTACTGTATGTCTATACTGTCCCCCACCCTAGAGCCCCCCAGTTCACTTACCGACCTGGCCAGTCTTCAGTCTTCATTCTCCGCCGGCTTGCGCTCGCTCTGTGCAGAGCCGGCAGTTCCCAGTATGCTTCGCGGCTGCGCAATGACGTCATCCCGCCAGCGTGCGCGATGACATCATCGCGAACCGCGCGAAGAACTACTGGGAACGCCGGCTTTCCTTCCTGACTCTCGCGCTGCATCTGGATTTAAGGTAGGTTTTCTCTTGACCCGAGTATAAGCTGAGGCAAGGTTTTTAGGTTGATTTTTAAACCTAAAAACCTCGGCTTATACTCGAGTATATAACGGTATTTGTTTTGCTCAGGCTCAGTATCCCCCCTGCCTCGCTTTAAACAAATCTCTTTTCTCTGACCAGACTTTTTTATACTGAGAACGCTCTGTAATACTATTATCCAGCATGAGAGAGGGAATTTCCCATCATGCAATTCACATATACCATTAGTACCATTTTAGTTACAGAATACACTTCCAGTAACAGCAAAATCTGTGCTTGCACACAACAGAAGTGATTAAGATGACAACTGAAATGTAAGATGTTCAGACTTCAGCACATCTAAAGAAGTAGTAGGGACAGATAAACAAAAAAATTGGTACAGTAATAGTTAGAAGGAATTATAGATTCCACAAATGGGCAATTTATTTATTTTTTTTCCAGTGTTCATACCCTTTAAAGACAAGAAACAGCTGCTGCAGGCAAATGTTCATATAAAGAGAGGTGACTGTAGTAACACAGTAACCTTTGGTCGCTGGGCAACGGGAATTTTTTCCGACTAAGGGCAAGGCCACACTGCTGTGATTTTACTGCGTTTGCATTTTCAAATCATTGGAATCACGGAGCACACCGAAGCGCGGTTTGGTGTGCAATTGTGCTTGCGATTTGTGTTCCCATTTTAATCGCATGGTTTCCAATACTTAATGAAAAAATGCATGCGCAAACGCAACAAAAATTGCACATGAAATCGCATGCGATTCTGTGTGCCATTGCATTTGCGTTGCAGTGTGGCCGTGCCCTAAACCAGAGAAGTGGACATGTGTAAGTATACAATTTAGTTAGACTTAATAGTGCACTTTGGGTCTGGCAGGTCTAACGTTCTGATCTTCCTGCGATACTGGCCCATTCATTGTGGACCGCGAGTCAATCACAAGAGAGAAAAGTTGTGCGAATGTTGGAGGTGAGTACGCATAATTAGTATTTAGTTGATAGGAGTAACCATTTGTGGGAATAGTAGGGTTCAAGTACAACTTACATAGAACCACCTATGGTCCCAGTGCTTTGCCCCAGGCTCTTCTCCCAATATAAACTATGAAGGGTAAAATCAATGTATTATTTGGTTCATATAACTTCAAAGGACTAAAAGAAGGTAAAACTGTGAATGTGCTCACCAAACAAATCCAGTGGTCCAGGTGCTGCTCCCAGACCTGTTGCTCCACAAGGTCAATAAGTAGAGAGTACCAGCAAAACAGAAGAGGCCAACTCAGGAGGTCCCTGACGCGTCAAGTTTGTGTGCAGTTTCACTGGAGTGTGTTTATACTCTTCATATTTATGCAGTATTAGGCCTGTTTTTAAACAACTGATTGCGCATGTTAATAAAGGTACATGTGATTGATTGTTTAAATCATTGGTACCGGACCGGCAGTATTTTAAACAGCTGATGCGCAACATTTATTAACATGCGCAATCAGCTGATCGCAGTACCTCTAGTGTAGATGGGTGGCTCTCTTAGTCCCTGTCTGTACGTGAAAACCTAAATGCTTCATGAACATTTCAAACACTGCACATACAGCAGCAATTGCATGAAAACCCATGCCTAACCCTAGGGTTTTTTTTTGTTTCGTTTTTGCAGTCGTTTTGCTTTATGGATCCTTTTCCTAACATCTTAAATGCAGGTAATATGCTGTCAAATGAATGCAAAGTACTGACTGTAAAGGATCACTAGATAAGAATAATATTGATTTGAGGTTGAATAAAGACAATGTGCATCCAGACCTACCTACTAGAATCCCCACAATGCCTGCCTAACAATAACCCAGAGAAAGGCAAAAAAAAGGGGAGAGGGGGGGAGAGAAATTCTTTCATGACTCTAAAGCTGGGTACACACTATGCAATATTTAGGGGCCGATCGACTGATAGTTCAGTGTATCGGTGAATTGGCTGAAATAATTGCATTGGTTTTCGTCCACAACCGCCATTCGACCGAATCTGACAATGGACACACCTGAAAACCGAGGCCGCACAATGGGTCACGGAAAACTGTTGGCCGTGGCCACTATTGCCAAAAAGTGCCGAACGGTGTTCAGGAGGAAGATCTCATGCTTAAGTAGCAAATCGGAAAATCCCTCATCTCCAACTTAATCAATACCAGCAACAATAAAGATTTACAAACTCCGAATCTTGAAATGGTCCAAACCCAGCATCACGACATCCAATGCAATACTGTTCCATAGGCCTCTGTCACTGTATGTGATCAGTTTTACAGCTATCCTCTAAAAGTAACACTTTTTACACACTATGTTGTAAGATGAGAGAAAAAAAAAACTGTATCATTTCAACAAGTTGAAAGTTTAGTAGTAGAAAGGAGGATTTAATAGAAGCAGACGACATGGTCCATAAACAATATGGCAACATATTTAATATTATTAAAGATTCTGATAAAATACATGTACATAATCTTCAGACAGCCTTGTCAATTCTATCATGCCTTTGTTTTTTATCTCTCAGATTACTCTGTCTGGAGAGTCTCTGAAAGGAAATATCTGATGTAATTCCAATATACCCAAAGGAGATACATTCACAGCCTAGTTATTATAGATCTGTTTATATGGCATCGGTTGGTGGGGAAGATGCTGGTAAATTGTTACAAATCTAACAAAATCTGTTATGTACAAAGTGGGGTAAGTAAGGGAGACAAATAGTATTTTCCTGTTAAAAGAACTGGTAGCAATTTTAGGATCCAGCATACGGTATAATACTGTCTAAGAAAACATGTAGCATACCATATAGGACAACTGTGGTCCAGCACTCCTAACAAAAAAAGTACTTAGGGTGAAGAAATAAACACACTGGGCTTACCTTCTATGTCAATTATGATTGCTGGGTAAGTTAGGTTTGCCTCCACAAAAACACATGGGCAATGGTAGGCAATACTTGTTGGACATTTCATCTTTCACCAAGTATAGGGCAGACATATACAGGCCCAGCACTTGAATTTAATTACCAGGAATTAAAGGGCATCTACAGTTTTGACAAAAGTCTTGTCTTTGTGTACAAATAGACCTGAAGTGCCGCTTAACAATAATTCTAATGCAGATTTTGTTTCAAGAAATGGTTTCATTTTACCCCAAAAGCTCTTTGTAATAATGTTTCAATGCAAAAAGAAACTAACAAAAAGTTCTAATATTCACAGCTGGTAAAGCCCATTGAGTCAATTTTGCAAAGAAAGTGTTGTCGCCTTGTCATAGGACTTCAATGTGAATAATAATGGATCAATTAGCTGTCGGATGTGTATAAAAAGAACCCCAGTACACTAGACCTTCACATCAACTGCAAAATAGAACTCCTGCAAACATGCTAAGATTCACTGAGATTAAAGTTTGATTATCAGAGGATATAGAAAAGATTTGAAGAGACTGGAGAAGTTTTTTCACAAGCCCAGGTCAGCAGCAGACCCCGCAAGACAACTGCTCGAGAGGACCTTTTGTTGGCTTGAAAATCCAAGGCAAGCCCATTTTCAACTTCAGCAGAGCTCCAGGAGACCTGGTCACCTGAAATCCCTGTGTCAACCAGAACAGTTTTTTGCGGATTCTGTCTCGAAATGGCTTCCATTGTCGAATCAGTGCCATAAGCCAGCACTAAACAAAGACAATTGAAAAAACGCGTGTGGCATTTGCCAAGTCCTACAGCCTGCTAAAAGGATGGACGCTGGAAAAGTGGCAAAAGCTGGATTTTTAGATGAATCTTCTGTTGAATTACACCAAAGACACCGAAAATATTGCAGGAGACCTACTGGAACCCAGCATGGAGCCGAGATTTACCCAGAAAACAGTGTGAAGTTTGGTGGAGGCAAATCATGGTCTGGGGTTACATCCAGTATAGGGGTGTGAAAGGGATCTGCGGGGTGGAAGGCAACATCAATAGTGTAAATACCAAGAAATCTTAGCTACCTCATATATTCCCAACCATAAAAAGGCCCAAATTCTGCTGCAGGATGGTGCTCCATCGCATACTTCCATCTCTCCACTGAAAGTTCAAAGAAGATCAAGATGCTCAAGGATTGGCCAGCCCAGTCACCTGACATGATCATTGAGCATATGTGGGGTAGGATGAAAGAGGAAGCATGGAAGACGAAACCAAAGAATATTGATGAACTTGCAAGACTGTTTCTTGGCTATTCTGATGATTTCATCAATAAATTCTATGAATCCTTGCCAAAACCGATGGATGCTGTCCTTCAAGCTCATGGAAGTCATACAAGATATTAATATGAATCTCACCGCACTACTACTTATTTGCCGACATATTTTTGGATTGGCTGTAAAGTAGATCATTTTCTGTATAGGCAGCTACACTTGTCTTGCAAAATTTTGAACTTTTGTCTGATTAAATGATGAATCTTTTTTCACTCAAACTATTTTTTACCAGTACATTTAATATTTGGGAGGGCTTTTCATACGAGCTATTTTTAACACCAATTGATCAATTAAAAATCAGGTTAATAGCAGGAGTTACTGCAAATACACAGGTGACAAGACTTTTGTCAGAAACTGTAAACTGAATTTTTTTTAAATACCCCATTACTGGAAACTATAATCCTTACCAACAATCACTGTACAATTTATTTGTTGATCTTCCCTCTCTTTCTTTGATATCCTGAACTTCTCACAATCAAAGTTCCTTATTATAAAACTTTTCAGCTGTGTGCAGTTTGCTGTAACTGGAATGGTATGTGTGAATTGCATGATGGTAAATCCCTCTTCCAATACTGCTTCATAGTGATTACTGGCATGCTTGCCCTCGTAGAAAGTATTTACAGCAAAATGAGTTGGTTAGTGGTATGCAAGCAACTTGCTTATAATGTACAGTGTAATATATAAGGGATAATGCACCCCTTACAGTGTAATATAAGGATATTACGCCACGAGGAGTTCCCTGACCTATAGAAGCACGAGGCCGTAGGTCGAGTGCTTTTATATAGGACAGGGAACTCAGAGGTGGTTGTAATGTCATTATATTATAATGTGAAGGGGCGCATATATTTCTATATACATAAGTATCGGATTACTTCACTCCATTCACATTTTAAATTCTAGCTTGTCCTATTTCCACCCTTAATCCCCCAAGCTACCTTCTGTAACTTAAACCCAGTAGAAAGGAACAGCCCGCATCTATGCGGTTTAAACAAATCTTTGTGGAGGAAGAGAGAGAAAGAAGTGACAGGAAGCAGCTCCAGCAGGTTCTGTTAGTGAAGTTAAACATGGCAAAAATGCTGAGTCATTGTCCAGGCATGAACACTGGAATGGGCGGGAGTAGTGGGATATAAGAAATGAGTCAGTGACATAGCTGAGTGATTTTATAAGGATAATACCACTGCAGCTCCCATTATAAATATCACACATTATTATTATAATGTAATATATGCACAGCATTATATAATGTATAGTGTAATATAAAGTAATATATGTAATATAATGCGCAGTACTAGATAATGTAAGTTAATGCACAGTTAATATAAGTATAATGTAATATAATGCAGTGTATATAATGTATAATGTAATATAATGCAGTTGATATATAATGATAATGTAATATAAAGTATATAATGCACAGTGTAATATATTGTAACATATCTGTTGTATTCAGTTAGATCAACTGGACTTAAAGTTTAGTTTTAAAGAGGTTGCGCTAGTCATCCGATTAGCTTTCTCAATCAGAATGACTTGTACAAGAATCTGTTGGCAATTAAGTACGTGGAAAGTCCCAATTAGATATAACAGCAAGGTGTTAAGGACCTTCTGAATGCAAGGTGTGGATGCATTGTGACTAAGAGGGTTATCGAAACTGCCCAGGGTAAGGTGTCAAAAAAGCATTGTAATGACCCCCCCCACACACACCTCAATTCAGGTTTGGCTTCTTTATTTACACATAAATGGCCTACTTGACATCTCTTTTGAACCAGTCCTGTTCCTTTGCCAAGAAGTTGATATTACAATCTTCAAAGATATGTCCTTTTTCCTTAAGATGCAGGTCACAGCTGAGTCCTTACACTGTGTCCTACCGTGGAATTGGCTCTTCTGTACTGGGGACTTAATTGCCAACAGATCCTTGTACAAGTCATTCTGAATTGAGAAAGCCAATCTTAAGAACTAAACTTTAAGTTCAGTTGCTAACTGGAACAACAGATATACCATGATCTGGAGAATGAGAACCTTCACAAGCATAATGTAATAATGTAATATAAAGTATTATAATGCACAGTGTAATATAATGTAATGAATACAATGTATAATGTAATAAAAGTTATTTATTGCAGTGTAATATAATGAAGTGTAATATACCATAATGTAATATAATACACAAGTCTCTGCACTTCAATGGAGAGCTGCAGTGGCGAGAATCCTTATTAGAATCACTCAGTGATGTCACTAAGTGACTAGTTCAATTATAGTGCCACTGCAGCTCTCCATTCCTAATATAACTAGAGATGTCCGAACTTCGCAAAATCCGGACCCATTAAAACCCATTAAAATGAAAAAATCCTCGAAAATACGAGAATCCTCGTAATTTCGAAAATTTTCGAAAATACGTGTTTCACGCATTTCGAAAATACGAGAAATCCTCGTAATTTCGAAAAATTTTAAAATAGATTTTCTCGTATTTCGCAGCCGGGCGGAGCACGCATTATTGCAAACAAAAAAGAGGCGCGAACAAAATGGAATAAACCAAAATTAACAAACAGGGGTAAACATAAAGCCTACAAAACTAAAACAAGTGAATAAACCTAAAACAAACATCTGATTCTGACTAAATTACTATTAACATTTGAACAATGAATGTTAAACATTTATTAGGATAAAGATTTTAAATAGTTAAAATGTTAACAATGTTTTTTATGGTTATGTTCCAAACTTTGGGGGAAAAAAAGTTAAATAAATCTTTTCACCAGCTATATCATCTGTACTTATTTAAAATAAAAATGTGTATTATAAGAAATAATTCTCCCTTACAGTGTAATATACGTCTATATGCCACCTCGGAGTCCCTGACCTGTATAAAGCACTCGGGCTACGGCCTCGTGCTTTTATATGGTCAGGGAACTCCTCGGTGGCATAATAGCTATATTACACTGTAAGGGGCGCATTATCCCTTATATAATGCACAGTGTAATATAGTTATATAATGTTATATATAAATAGGGTTCTGTTGTGGGGCCAATTCTATTTAATCTGTTTATTAATGATTTGGAAGTGGGCCTTGTCAGCAAGGTTTTCATGTTTGTGATGACACAAAACTTAATCAACCATCAAAAACTTCAGAGGATGTGCAATTGTTGCAGGGTGGATCTAGAAGATTGGCACAGTGTCACAGATCAGATTCAATGTTGAAAAATGTGAAGTGGTTAAATATGTGCTACTTATACTATAAATGGCTCTGGAAGTGAACCCTGTTAGAGAAGGATCTTGGGGTTTTAGGGGTGATCAAACTTAGGTAGCAATCAATGTAAGGAGCAACAGCTAGAGCCAGCTAGATATTTCTTGTATAAAGAGAGGTATGGATTCAAAGGAGACAAATGTTATTCTCCCTCTTTACTAAGCATTGGTTAGGCCTTATTTGGAACATGCAGTGCAATTTTGGAATCCTGTGGACAAAAAGGGAAAGAAGGGCAACTAAAATATAAAGGGAATGGGGGAGCTTGAATATGAAGAAGATTGGATAAGTTACAATTAAGTACACTAGAGAAAAGGCATATGGGGATATGATTACTGTGTAAAATACATTAATGGGCAAAACAATACACCATCTGGGGAGTTGTTTACCAAAAGAAAATGTCAGAGGACACATGGACATCCCTTAAAACTTTAGGAAAGAAGTTCAGTCTTCAAGTTTTGGAAGGGGTTTTCACTGTGAGAATGGTAAAACCATGGAACTTCCACTGGACGGTGGTAGGTTTATTGGTAGTTTCAAAATAAAGTTGGATGTGTTTCTGAAAACAAGGAATGTTTCAGGTTACTGATATGATACATAAAGTAGTTGTGATCCAGGGATATTTCCGATTGCCACTTGGAGTCAGGATGGAATTTTTCCCCCTTTATATTCTGGTGTTTTGGGGTTTTTTTTTGCCTTCCTCTGGATCAAAAGGCAGGAAATTTGGGTATTGCTGAGTAGATTGGAGAGGATGGACTGTATGTTTCAAATACTATACTATAATGTAATATATGCATGTAATGTAATATAACCTACCCCCTTAATGGATCCCTAGTAGCCGATAATATCCTTATAATCGGCGCGCTACTATGTATTAGCACGACAGTTATAACCAAGTGCAGTCTCACCCTTAACTCCTGCCCACGGCTAACACTTACATTTTTAGATGAAGAGGAAGCCGTCATCACCTTTGCTATGTGAACCGGAGTTGAGCTGCACAGTAACTGTAAGTATACAACCAATAGCCGCATTCTGTCCGGTTTCACTCTTCTCGCGCATTAATTAGTGTGTGATGCGGTGTTGCGGTCATAGCAGCGGTGATTAATACGTGAGAAGAGTGAAACCGGACAGAATGGGTATCAGTTGTATAAGTATGTCACGTATGAAGGGGCAGTGGTGCAGTAACACGGTTCACATAGCAAAGGTGAGGCGGCTTCTCTTCATCTAAAAATGCACGTGTAGACGTGTAGCAGTAGGGAGGAGCTGCAAGGCGGGGTTCGGAGTGTTAGCAGGAGAGGGTACCATGACCTGGCTAGTGGAGGGTGATGGGGTGGCTTTCAATAGAGAGAGTTCCCTGTCATAGTTCGTGCACATGGAGGTGGGGAGGGAGGGGGTAATCCCATTACATTGCCAGTGAGCCATAGGCACACAGGTCAGCCTTTGAATTAGGGTGAAGGGGTAGGTTATAATGGATATTGTACTCCCTACTGTAAATTATACGGAAAAAAATCCTTCCTGACTCCAAGTGGCAATCGGAAATATCCATGGATCAACCTACTTTAGTATCAATACCTGTAACTTGCAACATTCCTGTTGCAGAAAACAAACAGCTTTTTTTTAAACTGACAATGAACCTGCCATTAACAACGTTCACTGGAAGACCGTTTCATAGCTTTACCGTTCCCACAGTGAAAAACCCTTCCGAATTGAAGCCTAAACCTTTTTTCTTTAAGTCTTAAGGGATGTCCTCGTGTCCTGACATGTTCTATTGGTGAACAATGCCCCAGATAGTTTAGTATGGCCCATTAATGTATTTATACACAGTAATCATATCCCCACGCAAGCGCCTTCTCTCCAGCTACATAATTGTAACTTTCCAGTCTTCTTCATATTCAAGCTCCCTCAATCCCCTTATTAATTTAGTTGCCCCTCTGAACCCTTTCATTTCAAAGATGTACACAGGATTCCAAAATTGCACTGCATATTCCAAATGAGGCCTTACCAATGCTTTGTAAAGAGGGAGAATAATATTTTCTCTTGAATCCATACCTCTCTTATACTGGCTCTGCTGGCTCTTGCTGTTGCCGCCTGGCACTGCTTGCTACCTTTAAGTTTGTTATCCACCAAAACTCAAGATCCTTTCCAACAAGGATTCACTTAACACAGAGCCATTTATAGTATAAGCAACACAAGGATTTTTAAGTCCAAAAGCATCACCTATATTTATTAACATTGAATTTCATCTGCCACTTAGCAGCCAATGTGACAATCTATCTAGATCCACTGCAACGATTGCTGACGACAAAAAACTTTGTCGAACATATAAAAACTTCAGAGGATGTGCAAACACAGAACCTTACTGACAATACCCACTTCCAAATCATTAAAAATAGATTAAATAGAAGCGGCCCTAACAAAGAACCCTGTGGCACCCCACTTAGAACTTAGTCCATAATGATGAAGCCCCATTTACAACTACTCTCTGCATCCTAATATTAACCAATTTTCTATACATGTACAAATGTGACTCCCCAGACCAACAGACCTCAGCTTATACATTAGTCGCCTAGGGGGACTGTAGCAAAATCCAAGAAACTACATCTACTGCTATGCCAGAGTCTAAATTTCTACTTACTTCCTCATCAAAGCCAAGCAAGTTAGTTTGACAAGATCTATTCTCCTAAATCCATGCTGGTTACTACTTATAATGTCAGTCCTTAACATACTCAAAAACATGTTCCCTTATTAGAATTCCAGGATCTTCCCCACCACTGAAGTTAAACTTACAGGCCTGTAATCACCCGTCTGTGAACGACTACCCATTTTGAATATTGGAATAACATCAGCCTTTTTTCCAGTCCAGAGGCACACCACCGGACAGAGGGAATCTGCAAAATTAAGAAACAATGGCCTAGATAAAACTGAACTTAGCTCCCTAAGTACCCGAGGATGTATTTTATCCGGTCCAGGAGATTATTAATATTAACCTTATTTAGTTCTTTTGTACCATATCCTCGGGTAACCAAAGTGCACTTAAATCTTTTATCCATTATTGCTATACTCTATGATATCTGTACTTGGATCTTCATAGTGTATACAGGGGGAAAAAAGTATTCAAGACATTTTCTTTATCGCACTCCTCCGTAACTAACTTATCCCCATTAATTAATGTGCCACATTCTCAGTCCTCATCTTCTTACTATTAATATACTTAAAAAAATATGTAGGCTTAGTGATGCCTAAAATATGGTCAAGGAACTCCTCAGTGACTTCTAATATCCTTATAATTTACAGTAGGGGGTACATTATCCACTATATAATCCGCATTGATATAAAATGTAATTATTGCAGTGTAATATAATGTATAATGCACAGTGTAATAAAGTGTAATATAACGTAATATAATGCACAGTGTAAATTAATGCAGTGTAATATAATGTATAATGTAATATAATGCAGTGTAATATAATGTAATATAAAGTATAATGAATATAAAGTTATTAATGCAGTGTAATATAATGAATATAAAGTTATATAATGCACAGTGTAATATAATGTAAAAAAATGTAAAAAAAAAAAAGCCCAGTGTATATATAATGTATAATGTAATATAATTCACAGTGTAATATAATGTATAATGTAATATAATTCACAGTGTAATATAACGTATAATGTAATATAAAGTAATATAATGCAGTTATATAATGTAATATAAATAATAATATAAAACACAGTGTAATACAAATAATAAGCAGTGTAATATAAGCACAGTATAATATAAGTAAATGTAATATAAAGTACAGTGTAATATATAATGTGAATATACACGAGAAGTGTGAGCGCCGCTGCATAACCTTTTTTATGATTAGGTTAGCTTTAGTTTGTGTAGGCTAGGTAAGTCTAGTTATGCTAGTTAGGGCTTGAACTGGTGGCAGGTACAAATGCTTTGTCTACTTTCTTATACTACAGAAAGTATGGCATTTCTAGTGTATTGTAATAGTTAAACCAAAAAAGTTATATAATACACAGGTGTAATATAATGTAAATGTAATATAATGCACAGTGTAATATACTGTATAATGTAATATAATGCACAGTGTAATATACTGTATAATGTAAAATGCAGTGTAATATAATGTATACTGTATATAATATATGTCACTATAATATATGCAGTGTGTAATATAATGTATAATGTAATATAATGCACTGTGTAAATAATGTAATGTATATAATGCACTGCTAATATACTGTATAATGTAATGTAATAATGCAGGGGTAATATAATGGATAATATAATGCACATGTAATATAATAAATATGCACTGTGTAATATAATGTAATATAATGCACGTGGTAATATACGTATTTTGAACGAAGAGCAAACATCAGGGAGCGGACCGCTCCGGAATTAGGACTCAGACTTGGCAGGTGGTGTCATCGTAAAACTTTATTTCAACCATATGTTAAACATCAATAAAAGCTGTTAAAGCATCACAAAGGTGCAACCAAAACAGTGGTCTGACGCGTGTATTGAACAGTTTAACCAACTATATAGCACAGGCTATAAAAAGTTATATAATACACAGTGTTATAAGTATAATGTAATATAATGCACAGGTGTAATATACTGTATAATGTAATATAATGCAGTGGTATATACTGTATAATGTAAATAATGCAGTGTAATAATGTATACTTGTAATATAATGCACTGTGTAAATAATGTAATATAATGCACTGTGTAATATAAGTATAAGAATATAATGCACTGTGTAATATAATGGATAATGTAATATAATGCACGTCTAATATACTGTAATGTAATGTAATATAATGCAGGGTGTAAAAATGTATAAATAATGCTCTATGTAATATATGTAATATAATGCACTGTGTAATATAATGTAATATAATGCACTGGTAATATACTGTATTTTGAACGAAGAGCAAACATCAGGGAGCGGACCGCTCCGGAATTAGGACTCAGACTGGCAGGTGGTGTCATCGTAAAACTTTATTTCAACCATATGTTAAACATCAATAAAAGCTGTAAAGCATCCAAAAGCTGTAAAAGCATCACAAAGGTGCAACCAAAACAGTGGTCTGATGCGTGTCACGGCGTTCCCGCCGCTTCAGCGGCAGGAACAGACCACTGTTTTTTTGTGATGCTTTTACAGCTTTTATTGATGTTTAACATATGGTTGAA